>JAATLQ010020563.1:0-15180 GCA_013421005.1 Heliconius erato x Heliconius himera | reverse complement strand
GATGCCACCGCCTCCTTTATTGACACGATCATTTCTAATTAGATTAAAGTTGGAAATAGAATAAAGAGCAGAAGGAAGAGAAGGTTTAAGCCATGACTCTGAGACCAGAATACAATCGACAGGTACATTGTTAAACGACACAAGAAGGTCGGTGTAGTGTGCTGGTATGCTTTGAGCATTGATGTGCACAAGATTCAAGCAAGAGCTCACATTGAATAATGATTGGAGTTTACAATCTAATGAAAGATTACTAGTTCCAATATCACTACTATCTGTTGTTACACTATGAAAACTTTCAGACGAGGAACATGAAAAATAATTGTCTTTTAAGGTTTCATCAATATCTGACATAATTTATGAATAATATATATATCTATGTCTATATAAAAATATATATACTTACAACAATAATAAAATAATATGAAAATAAATATAAATCAGATAAAAGTTATAAATAAATAAAGACTATGAAATAAGATAATAGTTAAAATAAATATAAAATTTAAATATTTCTAATGTATTAATATATCTACTGTGTACAGTAACACCAAAAATAATACAGAACAAACAAAAAAAAAATCTCTAATTTGATCTAACCCACATTCACTGGCAGTTCGGAGGAGAAGCTAATTACAATATTAACAATACTTAAAACCTTTATACCTAAATACTTTACAAAATGTGTACATCAATATGCATAACATAAAATGTTAATAATTTAGTACAGTACAATTCAATATTACTACAAAAAATATACATATATTCTCTCTTTTACCTTGTTGAATTAAATTGGTACCCAGTATAAAAATATATACAATTTTTAATAGAACCAAGATATTGTAATAAACACAACATAAACAAAAAATATAGAAATATGTATATTTATTTTAAACATTGTATAGATTTAACATAAATATTTTATATCAACTATCCGAACTAGATAACGCTGTGACGTAGCGATACGACTATAATACAAGGTCATTGACTGTGAATGTCAAAACAAATATAATACTCTGTTGTTTTGCGTTTTTTTAAATATATAAATTTAGTAAGGCAAGATAAGGAATAGTGGTCCGTAATCCGCTGACAGGATTTGAGTATTAATTAAGTAAATAAAATAAATCTTAACACAAGTACAATGTTTAGGAATGTATAGCAGTAAGCATACTATTTAACAACGTTTTTAACACCACGGCGCAACCTGGAAGGCTTTGGATCTTTGGAACTAGTTGGCTGGGGGTAATTGCTGACAAGGAGCTGAAGTTCCCCTGCTGTCACCACCTTTCTGCGACTTTTGTCAGGCAGAATCACCATGATCACTCCATCAGTTGTCCAGCAATTCTTAATGCCAAAGTGCTTTCTAGCTGCACTAAAGATTTCTTGTCTTGGTCTTGTCAAGAATTCTGACATTGTAACACTGGAGCCTTTAAGGGAAGTTTTGTTATTCCACACTAAATTTCTCATCTTTAAATTAGAAAAGCGGACCAGTATGGGCCTGGGCTTACTCTTAATCGCACCCAGGCGATGTGATATATCAATCATAGAAGTGTCTATACTCGCTAATTTTAATTGTTCATGAAGTACATTCAGCACTACTGCTTCTGGGCATTCATCTGCAGTCTCAGGCAATCCATGAAATAATAAAATCTTCCTTCGAGAGCATGCTTCTTGCATATCGTAGCCTTCTGTGAGAAGCTGAATTTGTTTACGTAACATAGATAATGTCTTACAAACAAAGTCTTTGAATTTGCAGTAATCGGAAGACAATGTAGCCAGATCACCATATACCTTCTGTGAATTCTGGCTTGGACTTTTGTTTTGTGTTTGTGATAGTGCCTTGTCAAAGTTATCCATACGTGCTTGAAACAGTGCCACTATGTCATCCATATTCTTAGAAAGTTGACTGTGGATATCCATCTTGTGATAACTTCTTATTTTGCACAGTAAATGTTAGGAAAATATGTATACCAGGTAATGTAGGTTTGAATTATAAACTTTATAGTGAATACATATGAAAAACTGTTATTATATTTAAATTAAAACAATAAAACATAGCACGATTTTATTTTGTTGTACACTTTTCGACCTACCCGAAACTTTTTTTGTTCGGGTAGGTCGAAAAGTGTACAACTTAGCTTCATGATCTAGGGGGTAATCAGAGAGAATAGAACGCCAAACGGCACACGTCAAATGGCAGGTACTAGCGAGGATGTCACGGTGAGAATGAAGAAGAAAGTGCTCAGCTGGTTTGGGTACGTCGAACGAATGAGTGATGAAAAATGGCAAAAAAGATGTATGATGGAAAAGTAAGCGGTAAGAGAGGTAGGGATAGACCTTGGTTGACCTTCGAAAACACAGTATCAAAGATACTGGAGGAAGGTCACGTAAAAAGCATGAGGACTCCCCGGAGGGCATATATGAAGAAGTTGATGACAGTGGACGAGGCGAATGAGGTATGCAGAGACCATAGCGTTTGGCGCTCCGTTCTCTCTGACTTCCCCGGTAAGGATACAGCGTGAAGTAAGATTACATTAGATTAGATTATGTGCACATAACCAACTTAAGTTTGTTAACTTTATACGCCGCAACATAAAAACCTATCCTAATCCTGAAATTAGTACAGAACCCTCTATGGGCGAGTCAGGCTCGCGCTTGGCGGTTTTTTTCTTAAATACACTTTAATAAACATTTGATTCGGACGAAGCCGCGAACGGTTTGCTAGTAAGATATAAAGATTTACGTTTTTCCAGCATAGCAGTGAGACCCCAGTGTCAAGATACTCCCCTCTTATCGCTTTCCAGTCTAGTTATTTTTCCCTTTTATTTTTTATTTAAATATATGTCAATGAAGAAAACCACGAGTTTGCCGAGCTTTTCCCCAATACCAAAGCAAAGATATAAAAATGTTAAATATTTTATTTCGTCGATTGGGACTCGAACCAACAACCTGTCGCATTTACACTTACATGTTTATGCCCCTGCGCTACGACTGGCTTCAACAGTAACAAGCTTAAAACCATCATTATTAAAAATCCAAATCCAAATTCAAAAAGACCACTTCAAAGAATAGCAATCTATAAAGCAAATTTTAGAACTAATTTTCTATTTAAAAATAAATATTACACTATCGACTAAATACAAAAGCAAACATTGTAGTAAGTACAATGCGAATGAAACATTATTGTGTCTCCTACAGCCAATAGCGACCTCTCAAAGACGGTAGGATGAGAGTTCACTAACGGGTTCTTTTAAAAGGATATTGTCTTATTAAGAAAAAAAAAACTCTTACATTGTTGAGAAAGCTACAAAGAAATTATGGTAAAGTCTTATGTTTTTATTATTTTATAGAAAAAAGCAAAACAGCCAGGTTTTCTCCATATAACAAGGTAAACAGAGATCTTAATATTTGGACACTCCGTTCCCAACTTCCATACAAAATAAACATAAATAAAATTTTAAAATGATTATCTGTCTGATTTTGTTCTGAATTTCTGGAATAGCAGGCTCAATTTTATGAGTCGTTCACTGAAAGATAGAGGGGAATAGGGTAAGTAGGTACCCTGCTTTTGCCGGAATTCCTGCGAAATCGGAACTTATGAGTGAAAAACTGCGTTTCTTTTTTCCTTAAAAAGTACGGAACCCTAAAAACATGAAAAAACATTAAAGCCTTCTAGCTTAAGAAAAATTATTTTTAAAATTAATATTATACATTATTAATTAAATATTAAACTTCGAAACTGCTGTAAATGGGGGCTCCATTTATCTATTAAATTGAACAAATATTTAGCCCATATTGATGTTACCTTCACCTGACGCATCAAAACTAGGCGACGTCGTAAAATATACTTATAATAAAACGATACAACGTCGTACATCCCTCATTTAAGGTTTTACGACGCCGTAAAAAGAATGGAATATGTTGTGTATAAGCGGATTATTTTTTAAACTTTACGCTTTATATATCGTGCTTATAGCAGGGTAGCCAGAGGGAACCTAGTGTAAAGACACATAATTCCTCACTTTTCTATAATTATTATTTCTATAAATTAATGAGGCCAGTCGTGGCGCAGGGACACAGGGTAAATCTGATTGTGGGTTCGATCCCCACTCGAGGAGATGAAATATTTATTTACATTTATATTTTCATTTCTTCGCTCTGGTGTCGAGAGGAAAGCGCGGCGTTGAGTTCCGCTACTCAACACGCAATGCCTCCAGAATTGGTGGAAAGTGGGGAAAGAGTGTCTTAACACAAGGTTCCCTCTGCCTACCCTGCTGTGTGCGGGATACAGCGTGAAGCTGGAAAAAAATTTGAAACACTAGCAAGTAGATTATTTTTCGTACGTATAAAATAATAATGGATTTATTTTGTTATTTTTAATTGCGATATAACAAAAATATCTTAATAAATACATGAATCATATTTAGTTAAATGTTTATTCCTACAAAGTATTTTTCGTGTTGCTAAAAATTTCTTGCGTTGACGGCTTCTGATTGTAAATGCTCTGGTTGTGGGATCGATCCGCATTCAAGGTAATAAATATATAAATATCTTTTTAAGTCTAATAAGGTGAAGTGCGGAGTTGAGTTACGATTATCAACACTTATCTTGACACTAGGTCCGCACGCGTTATAAAGCGAGAAGTTTAAATAAAAAATACATTATATGAATAGTTTCATCAGTGACAAAAATCAGAGTAGTCGGACACATTCAGCGCTATTCGTCGCACTCGCCGGTACATTTGCGGTCGATTACGTTGAAACATTTTACCGCAACACAGATAACCTATTTAAAATTAATTTATTGATGTATCTATCGTATCTAAAATATATTTTAAGTAATATTAAAGGTTTTATTCTTATTTAGATTATGATTAACTATTTTTGATTTTATACTTTTTACAGTTATCGTTTTACCGCGCGGTAGATTTTGGGAAAGCATAGAGAACTTGGTGTCAAGGATGTTTTGTGTTGTAGGCCGAAATTGAAAGATTGCTTTTGCCTTAGCTATTGTATTAAAGCTCGCACTCTCATTTCCGCCTTACTTTCGTTAAAAAATTTCGTTGAAAATTTATAATTCATATATTTATGCTATTGAATATAGCCGAAGATCCCAGGGTCCCCAGACCTACGTCATTTTAGGAAAACTGATATTTTGAGGACCGGTTATGTACTTAAGACAGTATGCATACTCTCTAAATTGAAAGTGGAGCCCTTTCAGAGGTTGCACCAAATAGAGAGAGATCTACTTTAGATCTTCGTCTGGCAGGATGATTGAGCCATCGGATTGGTCTGTGCTTATAAAGAGTCCGTAAATAATATAAGTAAAATTAAAAAATGCTAGTATAACGTAGTTTTCCCTAATTATAACGTCTGGCAGGGGTAAAAGCCCTCACAAATGCATCATACATAAATACATATTTAAATATGAGCGTTTCTACTTTAACGTACATAGGTGAGTATATACCTTAAGTTGGCGCTATCTCTGAAAGAACCCTCATTTCAAGTGAATAAATACGCATATAGTCTTAAGTACATATTAGACTAGCAGTTTATAAAAAAAACAACTTTGCTAAAATAACGTATGTGTGAGGGCTCAGGAATCTCAGTCTAATATCTTGTTTAAAATAGTCCTAAAAATTGGTTTGCGTGTGGAAAATTGGAAAATCTTCCCGTTCCCTGAATTCCAATTTTGGAAACGCTGCTTTTAGTGTTTCCCTACACTACCTTCCTCCTAGCCAAATTTAATTTTTTTAAGCCTAAGTTGTCTAGTGTTGTCTATCAGTCACTCAGCAACGAATGTATTTTTATTATTCTATGGATTATACTATATTGAAGTAAAGTAAACATAAAACAATATTACTATAAAAAATATGTTAACGTTACAAAACAATTATTTTAATTAATAATGTTCATATACTTAACTAATACACACACGGATATTCATCAACGTTGTTGAAATATTTATGTATGGATTAAAATTAAATTTTTTTATGTAATATAATAATGATTAATTTTGAAACTTACGTAATTTTTTTTACAGTTTCACGTTTTTTCCCACATACCAGATATGGACCTCCGCCGTCCAACTAGAACGAGGTATTGAAAATAATTAATTCCCCCAAGTGGGAATCCAACCCTTAACTGTCGCGTGTCATTGAATGTTGAAAAATTGACTGACTGAAGACAATCAATTTTTCAACATTCCCATAAACGTTACATATACAGTCAGACCGTCTCGTACTGCAGAGGTCTAAATGAATAAGTCATGTTTATCTTAACAATAAATAACCGTTTTGCCGATTCTAAATAATAAATTGCTGGTTTTTTCAACAAAGATACATTTTTTTCAACAAATTATTTTGTATTGTGGTGTAAGTGGCGGTCATTTAGAAGAAACTAAACACATATTTTTTATGGGAAAATGCATAAAGTATTTTTTCTTTATTCTAGTTAGCATTATATTAGTAGTTTAGGTCCAGAGTGTCCATTCATATCCGCATCCGTAATAATCCGTAATCCGTTCCGTTCCGTATTTTTTTATTTGAGGAACTGAACTCTTAAAACAAAATCTAACTATCTACAGAATTAAAGTGGAATAAGAAACGTGAAACATGTAACGAAGTCACCGCACTCGAAGGATCGCGACAATTCCCTCACTGTACAAATATAAATATATAAAAGAAACGACACTAATGTATCAGCGTTTCGTGATTGTGACATTTATTATGTTGCCGGAAAAATCTTTAGGAAAATATTATTTGACGAATATGAAATAAGGTGGTGCTGAACGGTTTCTGGCTGTATACATGATTATTGTGGGTTCAATTCCCACTTGTGAGAATGGTTGTAACATCTTTTTTATCATCTGGTTAGACAAAGCAGAGCGTTGGTTTATGTATAAAACAGTCTGTATCAGTTTTTTTTCCAAAATGTGTAAATGCGTGAAATCCATCAAATTTAAGTGAATACGAATATATAATGATTAGCGGCTGAGATTAATTGGTAATTACACACGTTACATCGAATAATGATGAATACGCGCGAGTTGACTGTACTCGTACATGTTAACGAGGGTTTATGCTATGCAATGCTTGTTTTATATCACTATTATATGTATATTATGTCTAAATATCTACTGTTATATTACAGTTTATCAGCTTTTTGGATATAGTAGGATAGGCAGAAGCTAGAGAACAGTCGTGGCCCAGGGGCACAAGTATGTAATTGCAAACACTTGGTTGTGGATTGCACTCGAGGAAATGAAATATTTATTTTAATAAAATTATCCATTTCTTCGCTCTGGTGTCAAAATAAAAGCGTGGCGTTGAGTTCCGGCGATCACCGCGCAATCCCTACAGAAATAGGAGGAAAATAGGAAGCGGAGTGGTCTTAACATTAGGTTCCTCCATTTTTTGTCTTCACGTCACTTCACATATCTCTCGTAAAACAGATAAGAATATTAGTATCTTAACACTGTCCGCTTAATGCTCCCCGTTGATATGTCAATTTAACGTGGCACTCACCAGAGCGGGAAAATGATTCGTTCCCATGAGTGAAAATTGAACCTACAATCTCGTCTACAGTCAGTTACTACTCTACTGCGCTGTGGTTACAATGATGATATTATAATACATATGTTTAACGTTTGAACGTTTTTCGTGACGCAGGGGCACAAAGTGTGAGTGTAAAACCGATTGGTTGTGGGTCCGATCCCCACTCGTGGAGATGAAATATTTACTTAAATTTATATTTCCATTTCTTCGTTATGGTCTCGAGGCAAACCGCGGCGTTGAGTTATGCCACTCAACATGCAATGCCTCTAGAATACTCTATCATAAGCCACTTATTAAGTAAGTTACATAGAGTGCCAGCTCGCGGAGCTCGACGCCGCACTTTGCTTAATTATAGAGGTAAAATATTAATATTATGGATCGTTATGGATTCGATTCCCACTAGGGGTAATAAATTATTTTCATTTCATCGATCTCTTAACAAGAGAACAAGTGAATGGAGTGTCTTCACGATAGTTTCTCTTTGTCGACCTAGAGCGTGAAGATGTTACATATGAAGGCTCTTATATTATTGAGTTCTATTTTTTTGCAGGTTAGCTTTATTTTTCATTCTATTAATAGCCTTTACGTAATATTTAATTAACTTAAGTGCGTCGTCTTTACAAAGCAATGAGAAGCTGATCGAGTTAGTACTGGAGAAGTTTATATTTAGTTCCAATCCGGATGCAGCTCGCTAACTAGTTAGTTCTGACCGCCGCCATTTTAAACTCAATTGAGTAAAGCTTCCAAATGTTTAATTAAACTCAGGCTTTGGTGGAAATGTAAAGAAGGTGTTTTATTTTATTTGCTTTTTTTTACTTTGTGGAGGGAAATTGTGTGAAAAAAAGTATTTTTATTTATTTCACTGGAGGTATGAAATATTAATTATTTCAGTTCGGCTCTGGCAAAGCGTGGCGTTGAGTACCGCCACTAAACATAACCACATGGATAGTGGACATATTTATACGCCTATAAAACACATGCGATATCTTACAAGTATTTAATCTTATAAAACTAGCCTTCTACAAAAATCTTATAGAAGGCATCTGTGTCACGACCGCTTGTTAAGATTAACTTATGAGAAATTTTATTTAACCTTTAATTTTTAAGTTTTTAGCTTTGCCACTATTTTTTTTTTCACGTTTTAGATATTGAAACTATTTTCAAAGGACAATAATCTTAACTCGAGCTACCTCATCGGGACAAATTTCGACAAGAAATGCGACGAAATTTCTCACAGAAGTTAAAGGAACTGACACGGGTGAAGGATTTGAATTATACTATACTTACTGTAGTAAATTTACGACGACGACGACAAGTTTTACTTTCAATGAGAGTGTATTTAAGTAGATTTTATTGAAGTGTTAAGTCGTGTTTTAATAACTTTGGCTTATGTTGGGTCTCTTTTATAGACAAATATCGATTTATAAGGTCAAATTAAATACAATGGAAAATGTTTGTTCACTCCGAACAAACATTAGGTTCCCTCTACCTATTTTACTATGTGCGGGATACAGTGTGAAGCTCAAAATACGTTTGACTACTATTTTTATATATTTTATTGTTACAATATTCCGTTTCATTCGTAGATTTCAAAAAATCCACCTACTTTTTTATAGGAAATCCACACTACAAGTAGCATTACACAACACATTTGAAACTGAAAAAAATCTATTCCACATTTGCTTGTATGCATGTAGCTTTAGCTTACTAACTGTTTGATGGTTACTTTTTAACCTACTTCTCTAAGAAAAGGAGGTTATCAATTCGACTGTAATATATTTTTTTTATGTTTGTTAACTCAGAACTTTTGACTTAGACAACTGAGTTTGAAATTTGAAAAATCTGAAAAAGAATGATTTACGGCCGAAAGAAATTTCTCTAATTCATGTCACTATTTTATATAGTTAATACGGTGATTTTATATACATTTACTAATCCATCATTTATCTATTAATTAGGCCTCTAACCTGAATCGTCAAAACTACTAAAAGCTTAGGAAGCTGAAATCTAAAGTGCTGAAACATTATTTAATTAAGTAGCAAGATAAGCTTTTAATTGTTAAATATAGTAAGTTCAACATTTAGTTCTAAGTAATATTTAATTAAGCCTCTATTCACATAACACACCCGAGCCGCAGGTACTCGTGGACTCGGTAACCAACCGCAATCGATTGTTTTCTATTAAGCAAGTGTGTACTATTTAAATGTATGTAATTTAACTCAAGTTCATATAGGTGAGTAAGGTAAATGGATTTTATATGATTAATTAATTATGAAGCAGGGGTGTGTGGTAATAGAGGCTGTGGGAGATTTCAATTGACTTTCGAAAACACAGTATCGATAATACTGAAGGAAACTCACATACAAAGCGTATGAAAATTGGTTTTATTAGATTAATTTTAAGCAAATTATTAACACTAAGTGACCTATACTTATTTTTAAAAATATTTATTTAGAAAATGTATACAAATTTGAACGTAGCGGGACTCGAACTCGCGCCTCCTGGAAACCGACCAGGCGCTCTGAACACTAAGCCATACGTTCTCATCAAGCTACGTCGAAATTTTTATACGCTTGTTACAACTTATTTATGTTGTTAGTATCTCTGTAGGGATATTTTTACAAATTTCCGCTACCCAAAGATAATTACTTAGAATTATCGTTTGGCAAGAGAGAATATTATTTTTTAAATATTTTTAAACATTTTTAAAGTGTTATTCCACACTTACGAAAGAAAAATACTTATTTAGAAAACGTATAAACGTCTCTTACCTAAGTGTGGAATAACACTTTAAATATGTTTAAAAACTAAATGACCTGTTTAAACCAGGCAAACCTGGGCTTGTGGCAGACTAAGAGCTGGCAACCATTGTTTTTCCAATTCTTTATGCCATTTTCTTTCAATTGATGTGACATTCCTTAAAAAAAAGTGATTCCGGCAAGATTCTTCTAGACAACCCTAGTGTAATCTATTCTTGTATCATGTATCATTCTTAAATATAAATTTCATAAAAAAATCAGATACCTGCAGATTTAAGCACTAGGATCTCGACCTATAAGGGGCGAAGTATTCATAAACCGTCGTTTGCGGACACCGGCCGGCCAGCGGGATTATACTGCTACACTCGCTTATAAGTTGCGCTTAGCCTTGTTAAAATTTACTTTTCTGTTTTAGAGATGTAGTTTCATGTAGTAATACTTTTTGGATATTATTAAATATTTTGTATTTTTTGATAGATACTTATGCCTTATATATTGTTTCCTTTTCAGTTTCCGTGAGTGTAGACAAAGGGAACCTAGTGTTAAGACGATTTTCCAGCATCGCACAAATTTCGAAACATTTCTTGTTGAGTGGCTAAACTCAACTCCATAATTTGTCTTTTAATTTAATCGAATCGAAAACAAACGCCACGACCGCCTCTATAGATGCCATAGTAGCAACTTATAAATAAATGCAAGTTTTATGTCGGTGAATGCAATATCGGAAAACATTCCTCTCCTACATTGCAGCTTATTCCTTACGGGGAATTTATTTATATTAGATGGATATAGTGCTGTCATAGAATACTACGTGTTTCTAATATCACCTAATGTGGAATATAGCGTGGATTATATATTTTTAAAATATTTTACAGTACCTGATGGTGCTGGGGCACAAGCGTGTGATTGTAAACGCGACAGGTTGTGGGTTCAATTCTCATTCAAGGAAATGAAATAATTGTCAAAATGAAGTAGTGATCTTATAAGGATTTCTTTTTATATTAAAAGGTACGCAGCCGTAAAAACATGTAGGTGATTAGGGAATTCCATTAATGAATAGTAAAACTTCTAAAATAATCAGGGATGACTGACGGATAGCATACTATAACAAAATAAATGTCAAATTCGAGCTTAAACCGTAAATTTAAATTGTATCTTTACTAATCCACACGTGTGACCACACATGCACAGATCTACATATACATTTTTTATTTTATCATTATCTTTTTTCTATTTATTAAAATAAGGAGAGGAAAAAGGACTGTATATACGACAAGTTACTGGTTCGATCCCCACTCGAAAAAATGAAATACATTCATTTTTATTTCCTCGCTCTGGTTCGCGCTCAAAAAAAAAAAGAATAACACACATTTAATACCAAAAAATATATGTTTTTCATACAGTTGTAGTCTTTATACACGAATGTATGTATAATGTAGTTACAAATGTTTCAGTTCAATCTGTGAATATAAAACTTTTAGAAAGACAGAGAGAGAGCTAACTAAATACTCGAACTAGTTTTAAAACATTTTTAAAATCTTTGGGTAGTGGAAATTTGTAAAAGTCTCCCTACAATATAAATAGTTGTAACAACCGTATAAAAATTTCGACGTAGTTCGATGAGAACGTATGGCTTAGTGGTCTGAGCGCCTGGTCGGTTTCCAGCAGGCGCGGGTTCGAGTCCCGGTACGTTCAAATTTTTATACGTTTTCTAAATAAGTATTACTCGAACTAGACTTCTCGCTTGATTCCATCTCACGAATACCATTCCATCTCAGGTATAATATTTGCTCTATATACCTGTTCACAGATTAAGATAACTTTACATAAATCTGTCTATATGATAAATAAAACTCTACCGTTATTGAGCGAATGACAGACAAAGGATATTGCACTACTTATTATTGCTTACTACTGAACACCATACATCTCTTAATGTTCGAGGCATAAATTAATATTATAATTTCTCCCACTGGTGTCGAGGCAGAGTGCAGAGTTGAGTTCCGCCACTCAACACGCAATGCCCCCAGAACTTGGCGGAAAATAGGGAATGGAGTGTTTTAACATCAGATTTCCTCTTCCTGTCCTACTGCGGATTACAGCACTAAAAAAAAAGAAATAAAAAAAATATTGTTATAATATTATTTTTATACATAAGTAAGCAATATGTGTGTAATGTACACACATACATACATTCTCATACAATTGGCGCTCGTCCAGTCGCTAGCTCGTGGTATAAATGCATCCGTTACGGAAAGCCTGACACACTACGAGTTACTCAATGTAGTTAGGAGTGACTGCTTATTATTTTGTTAGATCCACGCTAGGTTACGAATCTTTCTATTTATTCCTTTTACTAGTACTTTAGGTAGGTATAGGTTTCTATTCTATTCATAAGTTATTATAAGCTAATTTGGAGTAAAGTCAAAATTGGGCTTAGTTGCTTGTCGGTTCTCACTTTTCTTTTGCCTTGTTGGGCTGAACAAACTTAAATGGGCGGATTTTCTCTGGTTAATTAAATCGCAAATCGATATAAGACTGTATGAAAATTAAAAAACACTATCTTTTATTTTTTGGTCATTCGTCATTTGAAAGTTCTTCCAATATTATGGCGGCGGTTCTGTTGAATATTATATTCGAGTCGAATATTAATTAGTGAATAAATATTTTCATTTCTTCAAGAGTGTAACAAGACAAAGCAGGGCGTTAAGTTCCAGTTCATACACGTTTTGAAAATTGATAGGTGATATATCATTCTTAATGCCTTTTCTCTTCCACCTATCCTGCTGTATGCGGGATACAGCGTGAAACTAAATATAAAATATAACCTTGCGACCACAACTAGTCAAATAAACTTCTATCATTATCTAACATGCTCATGTTGCTAGCAAAATGGGAACTCGTTCAAACTTGTTACTGTGTCACTTACGTTGAATGTACCGACTTAACTCACTCGCGTCAAACTTACTCTCAGAGTTACAATCACTAACTTACTATAGTATTATTCTTATATTGCATAAAATATATTTTGTAAATATAAGTAATTATTACCAGTCCAGGCCAGTTGTGACGCAGTGGCACAAAGTGTGACTCCAAAATCGACTGGTTGTGGGTTCGATCTCCACTCGAGAAGATGAAATATTTATTTACATTTATATTTTCATTTCTTCGCTCTGGTGTCGAGGCAAAGCGCGGCGTTGAGTTCCGCCACTCAACACGCAATGCCTTCAGAACTTAGCCGAAAGTGGGGAACGGAGTGTCTTAACACTAGGTTCCCTCTGCCTACCCTGCAGCGTGCGTAAAGCCCGTAACTTTGTTTGCGTGGAGTGTAAAACGTAAAATTTGGCATAATTTTATATTTCTACGTAGCGTAGTGTCATCTGTCAGTCACTTCGAAACGGTGTAATATTTGTTTAAATTTATCATTTTCATTTTTTCACTTTGGTGTCGAGGCAAAGCGCAGCGTTGAGCTCAAGTTGAGTCACTCAACATGCAATGCCTCCAGAATTCGGCGAACAATGGAGAATTGAGTGTCTCGGATATTTGTAAAAGAGAGAGAAATTATTTCATTAAATTATGAGACAAAAATAACCTATTATATGTAAATTTGAATATTGTTTATAGGCTTCACTCTCGTGTAGAGTTCGGGCATACATTCAGGTTAGTTTACAAAGTTACGAGGAGATACCCGAAGGGAATCGGATATTTTGTCGAAAGTTTTACCTCGTGTAGGGCGGACTTTCCAAAAAAAATCCTTTTCAGTATGTTGTACCTTTTATATGAGACTATGATAGGAACCCACTTTTCTTCATAGAACGAGCTGATTTAAAACCTTAATAAAAACAATTTCAAATTATTTAGTGACGTAGTGACGTCACTAGCGGAGCATTTCGGTTAAAATCTTTATTTAATTAAAAAAATGCATTGCATTCATATTTTAAGAAACCTACGTATCCTTATATTGTTTCACTTCATTACAATAAGTACAAGTCGACACATCAGTTTCAATGAGATAGTCTTTAGGGTGCCGTACCTTAAACTAAAAAATAGAACTCTTATAGTATCATTTTATTGTCCATCTATATATCCGTCTATAATGGTAATTTTCTCATAATCACGCGGAGTTATTCAAGCTGAATTTAATATCTACTATCCAGGTGTTTCTCACTTCTAAAACGTTAACTTCCAAAGCTATCTTTGGATTATGCATTGCATTATTTATTTTTACTGTAAGTTGCTTCGTATTGCAACTTACAGTAAAAATATGTTGTTTTAGATGTAACCTAAAACACAACATAAACCACAAAGAAAGCATTTCCCTCAATTTTAAAAGACCTGGCCTGCCTCTTCAATGCCTCGTCAAATCCCTTGACCGCGTTTCGACGACTAATATCCCCGCGTCTCGCGGTCAGTGGCGGTCGAGGAGGAGCACCATGAGGTTTTAGTGGGTATTCGGGAGAGTCACGTCGCCAGCAATGGCAACACGCATGGGCATACTCACAGTTCAGGACTTAGTTATGTTTAAAAAAAACTCTTATCGCCAGAATTTGAGAATTAATTCAAAATTCTTGTCAAATTATTGTATAGATAGTTCAACTCAGTCGTGCGCGTGGCCCTATGTGTAAGTGCGAAAATGTCTAGTTCTTCACAGAGAAAATGTTTAAGGAGTCAGGTAAATATTTGTTAATATAAATATAATAATATTTATTGTTATTGTATATACGGAAAAATATATACTTGGTAACGTTTACGTATTACTTTTAGACTCGAGTAACCATTGCTAAGGTATATGAATTCCTGAGAAAAGATGCAAGAGATGTATTGGAGTTAGTAAGTGATCCAGTCGACATGTACAAAAGAAAGAAGAAC
>JAATLQ010020553.1:0-19316 GCA_013421005.1 Heliconius erato x Heliconius himera | reverse complement strand
TTTACTTATATTTAAAAAGGGTATTATTATACTTAATTAATTTTTCCACAGGGTTCACAATTGCTATAAAGACGTGTACGCAGAGCAATCAGCTTCTTAGAACGTATATTAAAGCGAGCAATAAAATAAAACTTGAGACGAATCTCCACGAATTTGCATTTTATCAGCCGAAGAATACAACTTTCTTGATGGACGGCTTTATGCTAGAAGGAAGGAATGGTTAATATTTTAATAAAAATAATATCTTTGTAATCGTAATAAAAGTACAAAGAAATAAATACCAATTATTAGTCATAAGGATATACAGCTGTTAAAGCTAACTCTCGGAATGTTATCACTTAGTGCAGAATATTCTATTGAAACACGCTTAACAAATAGCTAAAAATTCTCATAAAGACGGTACACTGTATATTGAAATACACAATATATTAGTAATATTAAATGTCTCTTTTTGTTATTTTTAAATCACCAAATTTCCGCTATACTATGGAATGGAGTGTCTTAACACCCTGCTATAAGCGAGATACAAAGTGAAGCTATAAAAAAAAGGAAACTCAATCATTCTACATAACGCCGTCCCCTCACCTACACCTTCTATGATAACAATTTTCTCTCCGTTTTTATCCCCTTTTTATTACAGCAACGACAAGTCCTCGATTGTTGCGGGACTACGCTGCGAATTATTTTATATTTTTCCATTACCAAGAAAATGAACGTACGCGAATATTACTTTAAATTGATTTAAACGTCATTTGTTTTTGAATTATAAGAAAAAATGGCTTCTTTCAAAAAATTGTGGTGATGCCCATATATCCGATAAGTTTTATTATAAATGGCACTAGCAATTTAATCTGGGTTTGCACAGTTGTTAATTGAATTACGTTGAATACTGTATCAAGAATATTTTCTTGATTATCAACAAACTTTAATATACAGTTTTTACCTGTGGCTTCGTCCGCGTACTCAAAAAAAAATTGCTAAGAATAAGTGCTTGAGATAACTCTGACCGCAGTTAC
Source organism: Heliconius erato x Heliconius himera (assembly GCA_013421005.1). Classification (NCBI taxonomy): domain Eukaryota; kingdom Metazoa; phylum Arthropoda; class Insecta; order Lepidoptera; family Nymphalidae; genus Heliconius; species Heliconius erato x Heliconius himera. The sequence goes on along the minus strand of JAATLQ010020553.1, from coordinate 18,300 downwards.
ATTGGGTAACCCATTCGAAATGATGATTAGAAACGATCAAAACGATGTAATATAGCCTAATATATATAGCTTAACTCGATTTTATAGACTATAAAACATTTAAATTCGAATCAACAAGTGTTTATCGCTTTTAATCTATAATATTAACGTAAATATTCACATAAATACATTATGTGAGATTTCCAGCAACACAAAGTTAAAATATTTATATGTATATGTAAATAACATAAAATTTTATTTTATGCAAATTTTTATACATAAGTAAATAAATAAATAGAAGGACCGACAAACGAATTTTTCGTTCATTCTGAGAAAGTGGCAGATGGAACCCTGAATTTAACTTATAAATTAGTATATTTAACGGTATCCCTTTATTAAAAAAAAATTAAATTTGGGTAACAAAATAGAATATCTCTTATCCAATAAAACGATAGAAAAAATATAAATAGCCCCGAATAGAATTTGAAGTAGTAACCAACGTAAAGTAAGATACGATCTAACTCTAAACTTAAAAGTACATACATTTTAGGATAATCTTCATGCTATCCCATTCCTTACCACCCTGTAATGGTCTGCACTGCATATAAGGTTTCCGGACCCTTGATCTTCCATTATTTAGAAATTCCAATTTTCTCGTATTACGTAGCTCCTACGCAAATTAATACTAGAACCATAATGAGGACGATAAAACAATCCAGCCATTAGGGCGTAGTGTATGTTTGCCTTCACCCTGTAAAATGTAGCGCGGCCTTTTAAATATATAGGTTGGTGGAACTGAATGTGTTCATTATCTTATAGAATAGGCTTGTTAGAATGTTAGGCAATAATTAAGTAAGATTTTTATAAAATATGGTGTTGGTATATCTGGTACGGTGGGTATACGAGTATGTGGTGGTTTTAAATTTGATTTACACGGGCGAAAATAAATAAAAAGCATTTAAAATTATTTTTTTTCAGAGTGTAGCGCTTATTTGGGCAAAAGACACTATTTTCTTATCTGTTTTTGCGTTTATAAAGACAAAATCAACAAAAAAAAACACAATCCTTATACATTATTATTAATAAAACACAGCGCTCACATCAACCATTCACGTCAACAAAGCGTAAGTATATAATAAATCGTCTGCCAAAATCGCTTCAAGCCTCGTCCAAATCGCAATTGTCTGAAGAAATAGTAAAGAACGATAAATTTGATAAAGAAGCAATATGGCGTGCTCGAAGGCTGGTAATAGGCAATTTTCGACATCCAATCCCCGCACAATGGCAGTAGATTTAAATATTTCAAACGGCCTTTTGGTTTTCACTGAGAAGTGCTCTCATTGCGATGCTTTGACGTTTCACTCGATACGCTGAACGATAGGTAGATAGATCGTTAAATACCGGACTGAGATCGAGTTTTAAAAGAGGTAGGTTTTATAAGGAGTTTCTATTATAGATATATTATTTATTTACATTTTAGTCAGTTAGTTTTATATTTAAGACGTAAAAACGAAAAACAAAAACTAATGTTTAGATACAATATTAATTTAAATATTGTTTTTGTGGTGTACTGAAAAATCAACTAAAATGTGTCTTGTCTCATGCTCATCAATAATTTCTTTAGCTTCACGCTGTGTTTATCTAGAGAAAAAGAATCTAGTGCTAAGACACTTCATTCCCTATTTTCTGCACAATTTTCGAGATTAGTGTATTGCGTATTTAGTGGCGGAACTCACCGCTTTGTTTTGTAACCAGAGCAAAGAGATGAAAATAATTTATTTGCTCGAAAAACTTGTTTTGTTTGTTTTCATAGGTTTAGATGAATGAATATCCTAATTTGCTATTTTGTTTAAACAATATAACAACACAAATGATTTATACTTTTTCAGAAAACAGATAAGTTTACGCTTATAGGTAGATATTATACAATTTTACAAAATGATATATAGTACTTTCCGGAACTGCGCGGAACAAAACATTAAAATAGTTAAAATGATTATTTTTTATAAAAAAAATATATCTTCAGTTCCATTCGTCTTTCTATTAAAATATACAAAAAAAAAAGCACACGCCGCTAAAATCTGTAAATCGTATAAATATGAAACTGAGTATTTTCCACTGCCGTAAATAGGTTAAAAACGTCCCTATTTCGCGTCGCATTGTCTGAAATTAATTTTCCTTTTCCGCTCGATGCATCTTTTATGAGATAGTGGGAACAAAAGTGAGGGAAAAAATAAAAATAAGTACTTTTAATAAGTGACGTGGATTTTGTCGAACTATTTTGTGTAATTGGGACCATTTTTTTTTCGTTGGTCTTTTTTTCGTTGTAACATTTTCATTATAGGCCTTGTTGTTTATTTTGTTTTGTTTTGAACGGTGGTTTTTATTTCTTTTTTTTGGAGGAGGAATGGATAGGAAAGAAATAGTTGGTATTTTTTTTTTCTTAAGCTTTACGCTATATTCCGCACATAATAAGGTAGGCAGAGGGAACCTGGGAACCTAGCGATAAGATATTTCGTTTTATTACCGATTGTGTTAAGTGGCTGAAATTATCGCCACGCTTTCCCTCTTTACTACAACGAGGAAATGAAAATATTAAGTATTCCATTTCCTCATGTAGAAATCAAACCTATAACCTGACATCCTTACATTCGCACGCTTGTGCCACTGCGCCACAACTGTATATTGCGTCTTTCCATCTAAGTCCGTTAGTAAATAATAAAAAGTAAACCATCGAACAATATTTCCTATATCATACTTCATTCACTTTATCTCCACTGATAGCTCTATACGATATCATTTTCAAAAACCAATTACATTTAGAACTCCAAGTGCCCGAGGCGGTTCGTCCAATCAGAAATTAAAACGTTTTCAATATAACTAATGGTCTTTTAAGATTTTACAAGTACCAACTCCTGCTATTCTTATCCGGAGATATGCGAATTGTCTTAAATTGGGAAAGTTCTTCCGTTGTTTTTTCGTTACTGGTTCTTACAAAGTTAAAAGACAATGGGGGTTTGGCTGGAAACAATCATTTTCTTTGTCTTTATTAGATTAAAAAAAGTTATTATGGGATTCTTATCTGTAAGCCTAAGTCGGTACATTAACACATTCACTGTGGTTTGAGATCAAAGTCGGTCTTATGTAGATTTTTCTTTAGTGCGGGTTATGTTACGGCAATGTATGAAGTATGAGGCCGAAATGACCTCAAGCGCATGTTGAAGGGAAATAACTTATTGTAAATCTTTATTTCTAAGCTAATATTATAAAGATGAATATTTTTTTCATAACTAAGAAATCATCGGCTTGTGCTATTTTTTTTTCATCTATTTCTTGGAGAAAACTCTAGCTCGAATAACACGTTCATCATTTAAAAGTAATTTTTTTAGCTTTACGCTGAATGTCGTACATAACAGGGTAGGCAAAAGGAATCTAGCTATCTAGTGTTAAGGCATCCTGTTCACATTAAGACACTTCCGTTCCCTACTTTCCATTAAATCCTGCAGGCATTGCGTGTAGTAAAACTCAACGTCACGTTTGCCACGTAACCAGAGCGAAGAAGAAGAAGATAATGAAAATATTGCATATATCATTTCCTCGAGTGGGAATCGTATCCACAACTTGTCGCGCTTACAATCGCACGCTTGTGCCCCTGAACCACGATTGGCCTCACTTATAAATTGTAATAATTAATTATTTCTATTCGACCAAGTGGACAAAACTGTAGTAAAAACTAACACACAACATAGCCACATGACTCTATCAATGTACTTAAACCAAGAATATATATTTTTCCATATAAAGTAGCTCAGATTTTAATCGTTTCAGTAATAACAGTAGGTACATGATAAAACACTTAAGTACTAGAGATGGGGCCACCAAGACTGAGGTTAGGCGTAGAATTTAATTGAATTCAAGCTGTAGTTCTAAACTGCTGTAAACGATGTATTATTCATAGTGACTAACATCTCTACGGGTTTTCATACTAAATGAATAATGTATGGATTTTGAGACAGAAACGCTGTTTATCATTGTTTTTAGTGTGAAGGTGGTAATGCTGGTGTGTATTTGTATGTTTGTATTTAAATGTATGTAAAATTTTGAGGGTACAAGATTATGTTTAAAATTTTGATTCGGGGTAACGTTTATATGATTATTTGAAATTGAAATTAGCTTCACGCTGTATCCCGCACACAGCAGGGTAGGCAGAGGGAACCTAGTGTTAAGACACTCCGTTCTCCACTTTCTGCCGAATTCTGGAGGCATTGCGTGTTGAGTGGCAGAACTCAACTCCGCGCTTAACCTCGACACCAGCGCGAAGAAATGGAAATATAAATTTAAGTAAATATTTCATCTCCTCGAGTGGGGATCGAACCCACAACCAGTCGGTTTTGCAGTCACACCTCGTGCCGCTGCGCCACGACCGGCCTCATATGATTATTTTACAGTTATTATTCATATTATGTTAATAGTTTATAATTATTAAGTTCAATAAATATAAAGGTTAAGAGGTTTTTTTAGTAATATAAAAAAGAAGTAATTTGTTAAGTTTAAGTTAAAATTGTTATAAGAAATAATTTATGAGAAATCTGTAAGCATAGCTAAGTAGGCAGAGGTAGTCTAGTTTTAGACATTTTACACCGTCTAATTATAGCGTAGCGCGAGATACATAGCGTATTGAGTTGCGGATTTTATTTTTGCTGATATTTATACTATAACTTCTTTTCAGTTTCACGTTTTATTTATTTGTTCTATATAGACAGAGGACAACTAGTGTTCAAAACTGATATATTGCGTGTTTAGTGGCAAGTATCAACGCCGCATCGCCGGATCAAATCCACAACTATCACGATTACATACATACGCTGTCCCACTACGCTACGAGGACATCAAATACTTTAATGCCTTCTTATACATATATAGAAGAATATTTCGCAAGCAATCACAGGAAACCTGTCGTTAGTGGAAAGTTACATCGTATAAAAATGTCGATTTGCATAAAACGTTAAGAGCCCCGTATCTATCGAATAGCGTTCGAATTAACATTCTTTTGGAAATAAATTAGAACAGAGCGTTAAACTGAAATAGACGGATTGGGGTGACCATGTTGTTGCCTAAAAATATATTAATTTTTAGCTTCACGCTGTATCCCGCATACAGCAGGGTAGGCAGAGGGAACCTATTGTCATGACCATCTATTCCCCATACATCGTCTTATTTTAGAAATATTGCGTATTGAGTGGTGAAACTTTAAGCCGATCTTTGCCTTGTTACCCGAACGAGAAAATGCTAAATAGCTCATTCAAGGGCGTGGGAATTGAACCCAAGACCATGGCCATATTTACAGACACTATGGTGCTGCACCACGACAGCGTCTATTTTTATTATAATCAGTCTATAACTGTATGTAAAAATTAACAAGAGTTATTAATTTTAAAATTGAATGTAAGAAAAAAAATTGTTTAGGTAACACTTACTCGTAGCTTTATTTTTTAAATTATATTTTATTAAATATGGAAATATATATACAAAAAAGCAATTATACCATATAATACCATCTTATATGACGACATCTTGCAGTGGCACAAACGTGTGATTATTGTGAGTTCCATTTCCATTCAAAGATTTTTTTTTTTTCTTTTCTTTTTTCGCTCTCGTAATAAGGCAATACCCGGCATTAAGTTCCGCCACAAAGTGTAGAATGGAGTGTCTTAACACTAGGTTCCCTCTGCCTACCCTTCTATATGCGGGATACAGCGTGAAACCAAAAAAAAGAAATCTTTTATACACTCCATTTATTGGTCACCGCCATCAAAGTTATGTGTAAGACTGAGGTAGGAGGCGGAATAAAAAATAGCTTTTTTAAATAGGTCCTGTGGGGAGGAGGTGATTTAATGATTTTTTATCGTAATTCTCATGCAATACACGTGGTGACGAGCGATTTTTTATTTGTAATTGATAAGGTGTAAATTCCTTGGGGGTGTGCCGGGAATGAATAGTAGGACAGCTTTTATTGCTATTGTGATTTAAATTATGCGTCGAGTCATTCTGTGATGGTATTTTTTATAGAAAGAAATCGGTATATAACTGTGTAGGTAGAGTGTGTCTGTTAGTAGGTAGTAAGAAAGCGATTAATATGTTTGATTTAGTAAATAGTTATATTTAGAGTTTGTTGCAATAGTCTAGATAGGCTAACTTAACACGCAATTGTGGTTAAGTAAATGGAACCTAGATGACAGACTGTAATAATATTATATTTATTATATCTCCATATATAAATAAATATACGCCGTGTTCTTCAACACATTTCTATCATTTTCTTGGGATATATTGCAAATATCGTAAAAAGTTACATAGGATAGCACTAGCGAAGATGAAGAAGAACGTGCTCAGCTACCTGGCTTGGGCACGCCGAGAGAATGAGTGGCGAAAAAATGCCTTAAAAGATTTATGAACCAGTAGTAAGTCGTAAAAATGCCTCGATTGACCTTCAAGTAACACTGTATGGATGATATTGTAGGAAGTTAAATTAATAAGTACTCTCTGATGGCAGTTATGATAAGCATGAAGCTAAAAAAACAATCTCCTACTTGAAAAATATAACTTATAAATACCAGTTTTTAACTAAAGCTACCACCTTGCCACTGATCTGTTGTTTCCCATCGATAATTCAGAAAAAAATCCAATATCTGATCTTAGTAAAACAATAACACTCCTTCAATACCCATCATCTTGACAATAAGTTCACATAATCCAGGATTTATTTCTTTCGCTCCAGTGGCAGGGGCGTTTGTGTGTCTTTTTGTGTTTTTTATTATTTCAGATTTCCGCTTTGGAATCTACTGCGCAACGTATTGGAACTGTAAGGTGACTTATGACTTTATTTTTTGATATATGAATATATCGAGGCTTTAGGATATCTTTAAATCGCAAGATTGTACTTGACTGAGTTTAGGATGAAATATTCCATGTTGTTAAGTAAAAAAAAAAAAAAAATTAGCTTCACGCTGTATCCCGCACACAGCAGGGTAGGCAGAGGGAACCTAGAGTTAAGACACTCCGTTCCCCACTTTTTGCCGAATTCTGGAGGCATTGCGTGTTGAGTGGCAGAACTCAACGACGCGCTTCACCTCTACACCAGAGCGAAGAAATGGAAATATAAATTTAAGTAAATATTTCATCTCCTCGAGTGGGGATCGAACCCACAACCAGTCGGTTTTACAGTCACATCTCGTGCCGCTGCACCACGACTGGCCTCATGTTGTTAAGTGTCTAACTTATAAAAGAAAATTTAATTTTATGTAACGTAGAGTTAAAGTCTTGTCTAATTTTGTATAAAAAATAACTTAATTTAGGTGAATATAAAATAATGAAAAGGAAATAGATAAATGAAAAGCTATGATAAGAATTGGAGAGCATGAATGCAGATCTTAATGACAGTAAACGAGGTGAAAGAAGTACGCAAAGATCGTTTGGCGATACAAAAAAGTAGGAAAACTTTCTTTATTTCATTTCAATGAAACATAAACTGAAACAACATGCAAGTATTAACATGAAAAGAATCATAAAATACATAATATAGCTATAGCACCTTGCCAATATATGAATATTATTCATAGAACGCATTCAAGAAAATAACAAAGATATATCAAATATATTTCCTTTCGAATAAATTTGTACAGGAGGGATGGACAATCTGATGTAGAATCAATCGAGGCTTTACCATAAGACTGTTAAATGAAGTAGAAAATTAGGGGGTTTAAGGCACTGGCCGGCCGGTGCGATGGAATCCCTGTATAAATAAAACGAAAATATGAGGCGAAAAGTGAATTTAGATGTCGATTCGTTGCGCAAAATCTTTTAAAATATTGATAGTGGAAATAATCGGGTACTTTATTTTGTGGGTATTGGAATGGTTTAGTACATAATATAAGGGTAGCCCAGGCCGTGGCCCGTGTGCACAAGAGTCCCCGTGTACGCGACAGTTGTGGGTTCGATTGCCTCTCGGGTGAATGAAATGTTTAATATTTAAATTTCCTAGTTCGGGTAGCAAGGCAAAATGCGGCGTTGACTTGCGCCACCCAACGCGCAATACCTCGCGAATTTGGCTGAAAGTGAGGATCGTAAGTGTCTTAGGGGGAACGGAATGACGTATAACATTTTATGTTCCCATGTTCCCTTTGTTATGTATTGCAGATTCAAATTATATCCATCTCTCCTGCCAAAGAAAACGTAATATTACAAATAGTATTTGACGAAAAGTTCAATACAAATATTTGTCCCACGTAGGAATCGCATCTACCGCTTGTAATCAAAATTCTCAAAAGTCACTCATTACTCAAAAATCTAGTCACAATAATAACTAAAAAATACTTTTTATATTTTGCCTTAATAACACCGGAACAGGAAGTAACAGTTATTTACAATTATCACGTCTTTTACCCGACGTAATCCACTTAAGCACTATACATTGATGTCTGATTTTCTAATACTCCCACACGTTGCTAGACAAAACACGCAATCTATATAATGGACGAGGTAATGTTTATTAAGTTTTAGGAGTGTTTGGAAGTTATTAGTGGGGGGTAGCTCTTCTAGATGCACCAGACTATAATAATTAACGCTTGATGATCGCTTTCGCGCGAAATTCGCCATAATACCAACGTGAAGTATGAAGTATCACGAGCTATTACTTTTTGATATCTATCATATAAATTTCTGCACTCGGGATAATGATTTTATATAAAAATATTTCGTTCAGTTTCTTTGGTCAACACGAAACGCCTCCAGAATTCGGCGGAAAGTGGAGAAAGGAAGTGTCCAAATGGGAACAAAGTGCCTTAACACTTAACTAACTTAACAGGTTCCCAGGTTCACTTTGCCTATTTTATTATGTGAATCAAAAAAATTCTTCACTCTGATATAAAAAGGGCAGTGTGGAGTTCCGTCGTCGTCAGCAACACGCAATGTCTCGAAAAAAATATAAAAGTCGAGGAACGTATCGTGATATTAGATTATTTAATAAGTATTTAAATAAAAATAAATTAAATTAGCTTCACGCTGTATCCCGCACACAGCAGGGTAGGCAGAGGGAGCCTAGTGTTAAGACACTGCGTTCCCGACTTTCTGCCGAACTTTGGAGGCATTGCGTGTTGAGTGGCAGAACTCAACGCCGCGCTTTGCCTCGACACCAGAGCGAAGAAATGAAAATATATAATTTAAGTAAATATTTCATCTCCTCGAGTGGGGATCGAACCCACATCCAGTCGGTTTACAGTCACACTTTGTGCCACTGCGCCACGACTGACCTCAATAAGTACTTAAGCTGAATTAAAATAATAAATTGGGCTACTTTGCTTCACATATTAATAATATATTGTTTCAATAGGCAACATGTAAGGTATAAATCTGTCAATAACGACGTATAGCTTAATTAATTAATGTATAGAATCGGTTTCTACTGGGAACGATATAGGTACATCTGATAAGAAGGTAGGGGTACGATGAGATCACATGTTATAAGTTCTATAGACAGCAAGTCAGTTTTGTTTAAGTCTAATTACATATTATTTAGTTCTAATTAGGTATTTCTTTTAATTGTATATATTTTATGAAATTGTTTTAAAGTGATAACATTTATAAATCGATTGTTTTAAAAGTTTTAATATTTTATTTAGCTTTACGCTGTATCCCGAACAAAACAGGATAGGCAGAGAGAACCTTGCAAGTTAGTGTTAAGACAGTCCATTTCGTATTAAGACACTTTCCATCATTCACCACTTGCCGTCAAATTCCTGAGGTATTGCGTGTTGAATGACGCAAAAATGAATTAAACCTAAACTTATTCTAATTTTCCTACTTTTTACTTAATTTTTACTTTACTTACAAAATTTTCAGAAATGAAAAGCCACGATTAGAATAATTAAGAAAAAAGCCAAAATTACTTGATTTACCTTTTTACATTTTAAAACTAAATATAAAATCGAATCAACTATGAAAAAGTTGATACAAAACATAAACACACAGCAATTTACCTTTACCCTGATGAATTTTTCATTAATTATGTTTTAGTGAAACAATAAAACAACGAGAGCCTCGTTTTCTGCAATTGAACCCTTGACGGCGTCGAGAGCAAAATTAATATTGATGCTCCGCTCAGATGTTATCTTAGGCTTTTAATAATAAAGGGTAGCTTCGAGCAGGCTCTGGTTTAGGTGTCGCGAATGAAACTTTAACTTTACTTGTATTTTGTAAATTAATACTTTAAAATAGTTGACTAATTGATTTTTATCTTTTGATTTTGATTCTTCTTTCGCATATTTTTATATTCAACAATTTATAAATTGATTATAACATTTAGTTTAGTTGCTATCGGGGATGTTGTCGTTGTCCAAGGTCATTATGTGAAGATTAATTTATATATTACTATAGTTTTTTAGAGTTCCGTACTTTTTCAGAAAAAAAGGAAGCCTAGAATAGGATCACTTTGTTGTTCGTCTGTTTATCTGTCGACAGACAACCTTTCACCACAGCAGGCAGGCTAGTCAAGAGCCTTTATCTCAGGAACGATTAGAGATATCGAGTTGAAATTCAAATTTCTTTATATTCAGATCTACGGCCCCATGATGTACAGAAAAAAACTGTATTTCTACATTTACTTAAAAAATGCTGTTTGTAACACAAAAAACGCGTATTTCGCGATTTTAACGGGAATCAAAATTAATAGAATAGTTTTGGTTGACCTAGAGTATTAATTTAGGAAAAAATGTGAAAACTTTTCATTTGTGGTGAAATACTAAAAAATTATAGCCTTAAAAAAGGGGCAAAATTTGGTATTAAAGCCGATAGTTTAAGTGAAGTATCAGATGAAAGGGCTCTGGCAAAGCTAAGCTTGCTCTTAACTAATCCTATAAACTTTATCTAGTGTGTAGTATAGTAGGCAGAGGGGACTTGGAAATCTAGTTTTAAGACACTCCGTATCCATTAAGACACTCCCGTTCCTCATTTTCTATCGATTTTTATACACATAGCATGTTGAATGGCGGAACTCAACGCCACGCTATAGGTATAGCCATAGGTATAGTATAGGTATAGCAGTTGCCAGAGCAAGAAAATAAAAAAATATATATATTTAATTTCTTCGAGTCGTTATCGAACCTACAACCTGTCGCGTTCTCAGTCGCACACTTGTACCCTCGCGCCACGACTGTTTTATATTGGTGGTAGTTAGTTAAGCTGGCTATTTTTTCCGTGAATTAAGAAGTAGAAAAAAAAAATATATTTTTAGAAGTATACTAATAAGTACTTTACAACGTAAAGTAAAAAAGCAGGAAAAACTTTCTATCATAAAAAATACTTCAGACAATCTTTATAATTCCTAAGACACTCAAGATTACGCTTCACTTACAAAATTTATCGCCAAAAAATCCGATGAAAACAAGATTAACAGTGGATCTCAAATACTTTTAAAAGAATTCCCGTCCCCGAAACATTTGGACAGACTCAATACACGCATCAAAGGACACGAAACGAAAGAAAAACGAATAAAAAAAAAAAGAAAAAATAATAATTTAACAAACGAATACACTCGAACGTACAAAAGTGGAGGAAACGTGAAAGTGGAAAAGTTTCAACAATTCGAAACATTGCAGGGCCTAAGGTGAACCCCTGCGAAACTACTTTTGATTCCGCCATGCTATTGTCTAAGTTAGTATTTTAGTTTGATCGCGGATATCGTTCTCGTAAAAGGTGAAGATACAACTGCGGATAACTTTCCGCGCCGACTATTGAATGCTTTTTCTAAATTAAACTTTTATGTATCGTAATTCTGTGAATGTTTCTCGTCTAGACTTTTGTTAACCACTGTTTGTGGTGCAGTCGTTGTGTTAGACAAATATTTGTTTTTTTCTCATAAAAATACTGTTTTGACATATGAAAACTTGATTACAAGAGAACAGAGTAGACAAAGGGAACCTAGGAACCTAATGTTAAGATACTCCGTTTCCCTTAAGAACCATACGTTCCCCATTTTCCGCTAAGCTCTGGAGGCATTGAGTGTTTTATAATTGAGGGAATATTTTTTGTAAATACGTAAGAAAATAAAATAAGATATATAGGTTTTTTAGTTTGGTCGATCAAAATAAAAGGAATCATAAGACGAAAAGCATCTAAAGAGGCTACAAAGTAAAAAGTAACATATATATGTATCACTTAATTTGTATCTGCTTACTCCAGATATATCTCAAAAAAATATTTACCTCCATACTTACTTCAATTATGTTTATACAATTAATAATACTATTATCACATAACCTTTATAAATAAACTGAATAGAGAAAATAAATATATACCAACACACCAAATCCGTTGTTTGTCCGTCTATATATCAACATCCAGCTAGTTTCTTGAATCCAAATTTAGTTTGAAAGTAAGTGAGACTTGAAGAACAAATGTCGATAGTATGCAGTATGCAGTATGCAGGTATGCAACAAAGCTTTGACAACAGAGTAACGTGCATTCGAACTTTAATTCGTCTATTGTACTAACTCAACTGTAATGTATGGATTCTTGTAAATGCACTTTATATGTAGTAGTTACTTGACAAAATTGTTTCACGGGAAATTTACTGAAAATCAGCGTTATAAAAATGATTTTCACGCTGTATTCCGCACACCTGCTGTGTGGTAGACAGAGGGAACCTAGTGTTAAGACACTCCGTTCCCCACTTTCCGCCGAGTTCTGGAGGCATTACGTGTTGAGTGCCAGAACTCAACGCCGCACTTTGCTTCGATACCAAGGCGAAGAAATGAAAATATAAATGTAAATAAATATTTGATTTCCTCGAGTGGGGATCGAACCCACAACCAGTCTACTTCACAGTGCCCCTGTGCTACGACTGGCCACATAATGTTTGGAATTATAAACAAATTTAATGATATTTCGTAACGTGCCGTAACCGCGATTTTAGGTTAGATTACCATTTGACTATACATATATTATATTATCTAATTCAGATATGAAAACAAAATACAATAGGCTTTCTGGCGCAGCGGGATAGCGTCTCAATGCAAGCGCGATGGGTTCGATTTCCACAAGGGGAATGTATTATTTACCTTTCCTTGCTGTAGAAAGATGAAACGTAATGTCTTGAATTAGGGAAAAATGTGAAGAGCCAAGCGGGAACCGTTGTATGCTGGATATAGCGTGAAGCTTTTAGCTTAATACAAAATGTAAATAACATACATGTAAATGAAATAAATGAGACCAGTCTTGGTACAGAAGCACCTGCGTGTGACTGTAAACGCGAGTCAGTGGGTTCTATTCTCATTCGAACACGGGATACGGCGTTAAGCTGAAAACACATTTTTTTTCGATTATGAAAATAATAAGATTTGTTTGTTTCAGATGCGTAGTCCGTGTTGTAGCTGCTTTTAACAAGGTACGACAGAACTAAGATTTTTAAATTTTAGATATTGAAACTTTTTTTTTAAATATATTCAAATAAATGAATTTAAGCTTAATCAAGAAAATCAAATATATTTTGTATTGCTGATGGTTTTTTTTAATTCGGGATTGAGTGGCATGTGTGGCATGACAGCGCACAGTTACAACTACGAGGCTTTAAACGCAAAAATTTAGAATTTTTGGTTCCTTGGGGAGTGCAGGAGAGCACTAAGAGAATATTTCCGTAAATTTCTTCATAAACGAAAAAAATAAACAAAGTTGCGAGCTAAAATTAGTAAACAGTATTTTTGAGCGCTAACCTACTCAAATGAAAAATAAAAAAAGAAACATTATCATATAAGCCCATATTGGCTAGTATAAAAGAAATATTAATAATATAAATAAAAAAAGATTAAAAAGATACTATAATAAATATCGTTTATAATAAAATTCAATTGTAGATTTAGTAGAAAGTATAAAATGGGCCAATATTAACGTAGCTCTTACAGTGGCTAATAAATGTTAATTCTATAGCCGGTTATCTCTGGCCGCTTTAACACCGTTAACGATATATATTTTTTAGCTTCGCGCTGAAATCGGCAGAGAAGGCAAAAATAATCTAGTGTTTAAACACTCTATTACCTATAATCCTTTCACTTTCCACTCAACTTTCGCGTGTTGAGAAGCGGAACTTAACGCAGCAATTTGTCTTGTCACCATTCAAGTGAAACCGTCACATTGCGTTTACAGTACTGCGCCATGAGTGCCTTAATGTATATTTTTTTCATTTACAAAATTATTTTATACATACATATGTATATATTATATTGTAACACATTTCAGAAGTGTTTAATTCTCAATCTCAATCACTCAAGTTGGTCGAGGAGTCGATTGGCACTTTTCGCAGTTTTAGATTTTTTTTTTTTAAAAGTTGGATAGTCAGAGAGAATCAAAATTGATATGTCTTATATACAAAACTCCTTGATCGAATTTAAAGATATTACGTATATAGAAAGAGGCTTAAAAGCAGTGCTCCGTTTAGTCAACTCTTTCTCTCTCTCTCTCTTTCTCTGTGTCATTATTCAGTCCAGTCACTGTATACAATGAAATTGTGCTATCATGGCAAATTATTAAGAATTAATAAAGAAAATTCCAATAAAAGTAGTAAAAAAGCCACTTTCAATAACGGTGTAAGAACGTTTCAAGCGGCACCCTCCGCGATCGAGATCAGATAAATATTTACATAGCGCGGGCGGCGATCTGCCACACTCGAGTTTAAAATTCTAATTTCATTGAAATCCCGACTAATGACGCTCAGAGCTCTTATTGCCTACCTTCGTTTATTTGAAAAATCATTAAATATTCTTGTTGAATATTTTTTATATATATTTACCATCGTTGCGTGGTGGCATAGAAACTAACTGTGAATGCGATGGTTGTGGGTTCAATTTTCACACGCAGGAATGAATTATTCATCATTTTTTTATTCGCTTTGGCGTGGGCGTGGCCTTGATTTCGCCATTCAATACGCAATGTCTCGAAAATTGGGGAAAAATGGAGAACGAAGTGTTTTAACACTAGATTTCCTCTGCCTACCCTACCTCTATATGTGAGATAGAGCGTGAAGCTAAAAAAGGGTAATTATTCTTTAAAAAGCAGCGTTTTATAATTGAAACGTTTTGTTTTGGGCTTCATAATAAGCTTGCGGGAGCTTTGGATAATCTAGTTAGAGCTGAATGAGGATTGGTGGGATAATTATTTGACCAAATTGGATACAGATTTGATTCCATGTAACGCATGATAATGATATATTTAGAATTACGTTTATTTTTGTATTTCAACTTGGTATTTTTTTAGCGTGACGAAACTCAACGCCGCTCTTTGCCTCTACACCGGAGAGAAGAAATTAAAACATAAAACATTTGATTTTCTCGAGTGTGTGAACCTGTCACGTTCACAGTCACAGAATTAAAATAAAGTAAAGATTTCGAAAAATAAATTATTGAAAAATTGTACCAGCTTGGCCTTATACAAATGAAGATAGAATTCATAATACGTTTTTTTTACACAAAACTCATCCGTTACTTACAGACTGACAGACAACGAACCGCCAGAACTAGGCTGCGTAGAACGCCGAAATTAAGCACGTAGGTTTTTTGGAGAGTGTAGGGGTTCTTATGGAAAACAATGCAACTTTACATTCAAACAAAATGCTGCTTAATAGGCTAGCGTTGGTTAAATTAACTTTAATTGGGGTAATGTAGTCCTTCAATTAAACCAAAGAACACTATCTAACAAAATAATTAAGAATCACAAGTAACGAATTCTAAATTTTATTACGAAAAATATTTCCGTTTATTATATAGTAACGGTTTCCGGTCTAGACGGACGAGCACCTACCGTCGGCTAACACGTTGCATCTCTATACAGAAGTTGTCGAGAATAAAACGTCACAATATTGTTACCTTCTTTCTTATAAAGCAAATTTTGTAAATGGCATTAAGTAAGAAGCAATAACTATAGTATTCAAAGAACAACGGAATAGAGAATTCTAATATTATTTAGAAGGATTTTCACAGTATTTGATAGATTCACTTTGCCTTTGGATTGGATGACCATCACGTTGCATGGAAAGGAACTTGGAATTACTATTTATTAATTATTACTTATTTAGAAAACGTACAAACATTTGAACATAGCGGGATATGAACCTGCGGCTCTTTGAAACCGCCCAAGACGGAGACCATATATATTTAAGAACGAGTCCGTAGTATCAAATACAAAAATAGAGAAAGGAAGGATGTATTCCTAAAATATAACAAAAAATTACACTAAATCCGTAGCACAATAGACAATATATAATAATGTAGAGTTGACAATACATTGTAAACACATTACATCTTCCAAACAAGATAAAAAAAATACATAAAATAAAAACGCTGATCTCCAATAATCTACAGATTGATTGAAGCAAAATAGGAAAATAAAAAAAAAACTCAAATTCGCTAAATACGTTACAAAAAGACAAATAAAGGGAAGCCCGCATGGAAGCGGCAAACAAAAGAAATTGTCAACAACGTCAATTTTACCCCCACACGAGGTGAATGAAAAGCTAAAATACCGATGATAATGATGTATTGGGTCTGTCTGTACGTGCGGTTATATCAAATTAGGGGGCTTTATTTTGGTTTGACATTTTGATATTTGCTATGTGTTTTAGGTTTTTTTAGCTTCACGTGGTATCCCGGGGATAGGAAGATGGGTAGGAGCCTAGTGTTAACACTCCATTTACATTCTAAATTGATGAGACATTGCGAGTTGAGTAGCGGAACTCAACGGTGGGTTTTATCGTCTTCCTAGAGGAAATGAAAATAATTCAATCCTTCGAGTATGAATCGAACCCACAATCGCCGTAGATCACCAACCTGAAGGATTCTTTCTGTTACTGTACCAATACAAAAACAAAAATAATCAACTTTAAGTTAAAAGCTTTATAGAGAGGTTAGTGACAATTTTCTCTTCTATTATAAATGTAATTGTTTGTACAATATATAAATAAAAATAAAAATAAATAAGCTTCACGCTGTATTCCGCACACAGGAGGGTAGGCAGAGGGAACTTAGTATTAAGACACTCCGTTCCCCACTTTCAGCCGAATTCTGGAGGCATTACGTGTTGAGTGGCAGAACTCAACGCCGCGCTTTGCCTCGACACCAGAGCGAAAGAATGGAAATATAAATAATTATTTAATCTCCTCGAGTGGGGATCCAACCCACAACCATCAGTTTTACAGTCACACTTTGTGCCACTGCGCCACGAGTGACCTCAATGTACAATATAATATGTAAGATATAAAAACTAATTATTTTCAAAAAAAAAATATTGAAAAATTCTCTCTATTTGCTTACGTATGAAAATTTTATCAAAATGGCATTAACACCTGTGCCCCTTAGGAACCTTCTAAGTGGTCTCGGTTCCCAAGAGGCGCGGGTTCAAATCCCGCTACAATCTAATTTTTCTACGTTTTCTAAACAGGTATATTTCTATTTTAAGTATGGAATAACTTGTTAAAAATGGTAAAATTTCTATTTACATTTATACGGAATCACAGCAAATAATGTCATAAATTTTTTGTATTGTTAAATCACGATTGATCTGTGTAGTGTTTATTTGCCCAGTAAAAGGGATTTAAGCAATTCCAGTAGCTCAAATTGGCTTACGAGATTTGTGGTTACTGTTTTGACTTTATATATTACCTACTATGATATTTTTTTAGCTTTATGCTTTTTGCCGTACATAGAGGGTAGGCAGAGGGAACCTGGGAACTTTAAGACATTAATCTATGTACGTTCCCCACTTTCCGCGGATATCTGTACACATTATGTGTTGATTAAAGGAGCTTAGTGCCGCGCTTTTCTTGCTACCAGAGCGTGGAATTGAAAATATTAAGTATTACATTTTTTCGAGTGGGAATCGAATCTACAACTTTTTGCGTTCACAGCCACGCCCTTGCGCACGACTGGCTTCAACCTATTATTGTCTTATATAAAAATCTCTAAATTCTAATTATTTTTTCTTATTTAGATACAGCTGTAATAATTGTTTAGTTCGTTCGTCGCCGTTCGAGGCCGGTCGTGACGCAGCGGCACGAGGTGTTACTGCAAAACCGACTGGTTGTGGGTTCGATCCCCACTCGAGGAAATGAAATATTTACTTAAATTTATATTTCCATTTCTTCGCTCTGGTATCGAGGTTAAGCGCGGCGTTGAGTTCTGCCACTCAACACGCAATGCCTCCAGAATTCGGCAGAAAGTGGGGAACGGAGTGTCTTAACACTAGGTTCCCTCTGCCTACCCTGCTGTGTGAGATCGGAAGAGC
>JAATLQ010020547.1:20960-35820 GCA_013421005.1 Heliconius erato x Heliconius himera | reverse complement strand
ATTAAAGCAGCGCATGCGTGAAAGTTTCTCAACGGGTAGGACTTTATGCACATTTATCATATTTATGTCAAATTACATTAAAATATACATATAATAAACTATATATAAACCTTCCCTGAGAAATATTCTACCTTATGGTGAAAACCGCATCAAAATCAGTTGGGTGGTTTAGAAGAAGATCGCTTAGAAAGGCCAGACAGAGACGAAATGCGTTCTTATTTTATAAGATATAGAGATTATGAAGACAAATATTTTGTTATGTTTAACATCCTCTTCATATATCAGGAACTATTGGCTCATTTTGAGAAGTTATTTTTATGCCGGATAGCCCATTAATCCATGAAGAAGAATGAGAGAAGGCAAAATGTTGAAAAAAGGCAGAACTCGATAGCTTCTGTGAAATCTGTGATATCTATATCCTAAGGACAACTCACAGTATCAATTTTTATGTCAATTTTTTATGTAAAATGGGAAACAAGGGGTGTCTTAATACTGTGTTCCCTCTGCCTATCCTGTAGTGTGCGGGATACAGGGTGAAGCTGAATTTGATTTAATATATTTGTTACAGATTGGCTGGAAATACACAAACGCATGGCTAGTTGGTAACCTGTTGTGTAAAGTGTTGCTGGTCATGAGAGCGTTTGGACTGTACTTGTCGTCGAATGTTTTAGTCTGCATATCTATCGATAGGTAAGTCTCTTGTTTTTTAACCGATTTCGAAAAAAGAAAGTGAATAAAAATAAATCTGCTTCACGCTGTATCCCGCACACTGCAGGGTAAGCAGAGAGAACATACTGTTAAGACACTCCGCTACCCACTTTCTGCTGAATTCTGGAGGCATTGCGTGTTGAGTGGCAGAACTCAACACCGCGCTTGTCCTCGACATCAGAGCGAAGAAATGGAAATATAATTTTAAGACAATATTTCATTTCCTCGAGTAGGGATCGAACCCACAACCAGTCGGTTTTACAGTCACTTTGTGCCACTGCGTCACGACTGTGCTAAAATATTAGCGTGAAACTAGTGCTAAAATATTAGCGAGGAGAACTTTATTCTTCGTTCTGTGTTTTGTTCTTCGGAATATCTATAATTTAGTGAAGGTCGTCGTGAGTTTCAAATTAAAACGTAGAGTACAATAGAGAACAGAAGAAGAGTTAAATTTACAAGAATATTTCGTTATAAAATATCCTTTAATAAGAAATAACGATCGACTTTCATATATTATATCCAAGATTTCAGGGCCCCCAGACCTACGTCATTTTACCAAAGCTAAAATTTAGCTAAATTTTATTTAATTTAATTTATCTATTTTTTTAATTTGAGGACTATTAGCCTAATATGTAGTAAAGACTTGAACTTAAAAGTGGGGCTCTCTCAGAGGTAGCACCCTTGGATCTCAGTCTAATACGATATTATATTATAATGCAAATGGTAAAATTATGAAAACCATATTTAATTAACGCAGTAGATTTAATGAATTGTTTAAATTAAAACCACATCGTGTATTACAGCTGCACCACTAGTTGAAGCCATTAATATTGTTCACTTATAATTATTATGATTAGTAAATAGCATTAAAATGATGTACTAATGTTTAGTATGTATTATTTATTAGGGTATTTCAACAGAATCGCGGTTTGTTTCACGTTTTGGCGGATAAGTGCACATATTATATTTTCATCATATCTTTGATTTGGTGGACAGTGTAGGTAGAGGGAACCTAACGTTTCGACACTCTGGGTCTGGCTTCTGGGCTGACAACGTTAGGTTCCCTATTACTGACTGAATTATGAGGGTGTGAACTTAACTCACCACTCTGTCTTGTTATTAGAACGAGAATATGACGTCAACTCAGAAATCGAACCCACAACCGTCACACCGTACAGTGACACGCTGTGAGATTACTCGTTTTGTAAAATATAAAATTATTTCTTACAACAGAGGGACTCTATTAGGGAAAGCTGCACCCATAACAAACTTACGATATATTCATTCGAAGCAACTGCAATAGTGTTAGGTTAAAATATGCATGACATTTATCCATTTAAATAAATAAATCAAAGCTTAGTATGGACATAGTTTTTTATTAGCTTCAACCAGTATCCCGTACATAGAAGGTAGGCAGAAGTAACCTTTGAACTTAGTGTTAAGACACTCCGTTTCTATTAAGATACATCTGTTCTCTACTTTTCATCGAATTTATCGAGGCTTTGCTTGTTGAGTGGTGGTACTCAACACTGCGCCTTTGCCTCATTTTACTTCCACGAGTGAGAATCGAAGCTACAACCGTCGCGTTTACAGTCACACCTTTATGCCCCTTCACCACAACGGCCTCGATAATAAAACTAGTGCTAAAATATTAGCGAGGAGAATGCAAGACAGATCTGAAAGGCTGTTATGGGAGGTCCAAGTAGGCTTTAGACCTGGACTTGGTATATGAATCAATTTTTTTCCCTCTACATGATGACGGACAAATTCTTGGCTGTTAACTTAAAAGTTTTCTGTGCTTTTGTGGATTTGGCAAGATATTTGACAGTATTTATGTGGTTGTCACTAGTCGGAAACAAAAGTGTGAAAATAATAGGCTACGCCTGATTGCGAGTAATACAAAGGTTCTGGTATTTAAAAGAAATTAACAAAGGAAGGGATGCAAAATTTGCGTAACATATTAGAACAAGTGAATAAAGCGAGAAGTTTGTTTAGTAGAGACGTAATGGATGTGGAAAGGAGTATTGCTGCCGGTTACCGTGTTAAAGGTGCCTTAGTTGCACGGTCGGCCGTACCTATTGTAGTGTTGGTGCCGACGCTGTTATAAGTCAGTGAAACGTGGGTATTACAAAAGAAGAATTAAAGAAAGATGAATGCTATGGAGATGTGACCGTTTCGTAGTATCCGGACTCAGCTTAGCTGATGCGGATTCACCGCAATAAAGAGATACACAGAATGGCAGGTGAATGCTCAGTTGGTTTGGGCACCTCAAAAAAGATTTATAAACTAAAAGTGAACGAGGTAGCAGAGGTTGGGGGAGACCTCGGTTGACCTTCAAAAATATAGTTTTAAAGATCCTGAAGAAGGTTTACGTAAAAAACATGACCCTCCCGCAACGCTACGGCGTTAGGTGCTTCCTTCTCCCTGACTACCCCGCTTTTGATAAAATTGATAAATTATAATTTTTTATTGTAGATTTTTCGCTGTATTGTATCCATTGAAGCTATCGGTGGCTAGAAAGAGAAGTAAGCAAATGTTGTACGGCGCGTGGGCTGCGGCACTAGGATGCAGTTTACCGCAGGTGAGTATGTACTATGATTATATAAAAAAACGTACTTAAAGAAATTTTATTTACTTCCTCAGAATATATTTATTGTAGTTTTTTTACTTTAAAGTTAAATAATATTTTTAAAATTAATGTTATTAAATAGAATTGTTTTACTCGATAATTATGGGTTACAATTCTATGTACTATGTAATTTCTTTAAGATTTATTGTAAAAATTTTAAGTATTTTTACTTCGTTCAACACTCTTCTTAATTGTTTAGGTCAAAAACAGTTTAGTTATGTTAATCTACAATTTAGTCAAAAGAATATTTTAACTAGTGCCACAGAACCTGGAAATTTCAGATATATACTTTATAAAAAAATAATAATAAATACTAATTCAATCATGAAATAGTTAAAATATATATTTTTTAATAGTTAAAATATATATTTTTTGATAATTTTACTATATACTACAAGGAAAATAAAAATAAAATATTTTTTCAAATTTTACACTGTATCCCGCACATAGCAGGGTCAATAGAAGGAATTTGTGAACCTAGTGTTAAGATACTCCGTTCCCATTAAGACACTTTCCGCTGAATTTTGGAGGCATTGTGAGTTGAGCAGCGAAACTCAAACCAAAACTCATTTAACCAAACAAAAACTCATTTCATTTTGGTCGAGAACTAACCAAAACAATATATAATCGGCTAGGTGCTCTAAATTGCTATCTCGATTTGCATTTATATTGACTTTTCTACACTACAAAAAAAAAAGCAAAAAAATAAAAACATAAGGACCGTATGCACGTTGCCTGTGAATTCAAATTCCATTCACGGGAATTAATTATTCTTCTTTCTCCAATTTGGCAAAAAAAGTGCGACGTTTTCAGGTTTTGAATTTTGTTCTTGTTAGGTTTTGTTTCAAATAATAAGTACGAGAGAGCTTCACGCCGTATACCGCACATAGCAGAATTTTTAGAGGGAACCTGGGAAACTAGTGTTAAGACACTTCGTTCCCATTAAGATACTTCCATTTTCCACTTTTCACTGAGTTCTGAAGGCATTGCAGTGTTAATTGACGAAACTACTAACTTTGCCTCGTTACCAGATCGAGGAAATGAAAATATCAAATATCTTAATTCCTCAATTGGAAATCGAACCCACAACCTGTCTCGGCCCGTTACAGTCGTACGCTTATGTCTCTGCGCCACAATTAGCCTCTCTGTTATTGTTATGAAAATCTTATTTTAATTCTGATAGCGCTACAGAATTTACAGTCAAGATTTTGTTCCTAGGTTATTAAAATATAAGTCTGGAGTAAAGAATTCATCCTTTCATTATATTTCACCCACGTTAAAAATTTTTATATTATTTTTATATAAATATAGTAAAACTCAGAAGATAAGTGGAGAAACTTGAAATTAATTTGTATTTTCAAAACAACTTTATAAGTAACAAACAATAACTTCGCTTGTTGAATTATGATTTGGGTAAGGAATACAGTTCTTATTGGGCAGCCGGTGCTAAAATATTATTTTATGTTTAATTTCTATTCATAAAATTAAAAAATCTAAATGAAAAAACTAAATTGAGTCGAAAAGTCTATTGGCTTGAAGATAGACCTGTCAGTCATCATTAAAGGGAATTAGAACGTACTCTCTATTTTCTTTTCATGTACTTGTTTTTCCTTTAATATAAATAGTGGCCGTTGTGGGCGAGGCTAGTCGTGGCGCAGGGGCACAAAGTGTGACTGACAGCCACGACCGGCTTAACCGACCAGCAAAGTGCGGCGTTGAGTTCCGCCACTCAACACGCAATGGCCCGCACGAACTTGATGGAAAGTGGGGAACGGAGTGTCTTAACACTAGGTTCCCTCTGCCTACCCTGCTGTGTACGGGATACAGCGTGAAGCTGACTTATTTATTTATTGTGAAATGTAAAAAAAAATCCTACGTCTAAACTATTGAGGTATCTTGATTAATTTCTTTAGGTTTAAAATATTTTACCCTGTATGCTGTTCCCGTAAAAGGAGCGCAGACGCTTCCACTCTGTATTTTACATTTCTTTAAAAAAAATGTTATTAAAAAAACAAAATCCGATTATATTCAAATAAAATTTAAATCCACATTAAAGTGGAACGACAAATCGGCTGAATCGTTCTAACGGAGTATGTTGCGGACATTTAATTAGGTCTTAAAAGCTCCCACATCTGCATGTTGCCGCAGAGAGTGGACGTTTTTAATTTTTATGTTTGCTAAATACGATTTACTTGTCGCATGACAGTTGTGAACACAACTACTAATATACCTTTTTTTTAACATTTTTAAAGTGTTATTCCATACTTAGGAAAGAAAAATACTAATTTAGTTAAATACTTATTTAGAAAACGTATAAAAATTTGAACGTAGCGGGACTCGAAACCGCGCCTCCTGGGAACCGACCAGGCGCTCTGACCACTAAGCCATACGTTCTCATCAAGCTACGTCGAAATTTTTATACGCTTAACTTATTTATGTTGTTAAAATACTTATTTAGTTCTCAAGCTATTATGCTATGAAAACTATTCTATAAAACTTTAAAAATTATAAATAAGTACAAACTTATAAAATAAGAATAATAGTCATCTAGATTGAAATTATACTTTATTGTACATAAAAAAAAAATTTAAAAAAAATTAAAATTAGCTTCACGCTATATCCCGCACACAGCAGGGTAGGCAGAGGGAACCTAGTGTTAAGACACTCCGTTCCCCACTTTCTGCCGAATTCTGGAGGCATTGCGTGTTGAGTGGCAGAACTCAAGGCCGCGCTTAACCTCGGCACCAGAGCGAAGAAATGGAAATATAAATTTAAGTAAATATTTCATCTCCTCGAGTGGGGATCGAACCCACAACCAGTCGGTTTTGCAGTCACACCTCGTGCCGCTGCGCCACGACCGGCCTCATCATATTTATTGTACATCATTATAAGTAATACTTTAGGATACACTGATTCAAAAAGGCCTAGCTTACCAGCATTGGCGTAAGAAAAGGGGACCGAGTGGGCTGGGCCCACCAGCGCAGCCTGGTGCCTTCTCCAAAAGTTTCACTTGAAAAAATTTGACCCGAAAAATTAAAAAAAACAGATTAATTTCACAAAGATGTTTAATAAAATTCGTATAGCATAAGCGGGCGAAGACGCGAGAATCCGCCAGTATTACTAAAGATTTCATATTTTATTTAAAAATTGGAGATTTTTTAATAAATTACGAAAGCTAAATAGATAAATATTTAATTATAGAATCCTTATTTTTCATAAGAGGCCCGCCACTCAACACGCAATATCTCGAAAGTTTGTTCGGAAAATGAGAAAAGGGGAAGCGTGAACTAGGTTTCCTCTGGCTCCTATGTTGCGGGAAAAACCATGAAGCTGTTTCTTTCAGCTTTTCTGTTTATCTCACATGTATTAGGGTAAGCAGAGGAAGCCTGGTGTTAAAACACTCCGTTCCTCACTTTTCGCTGAATTCTCGAGCCACGATGGTCTCAGGTGTATTCCTACTCACTCAAAGATATTAAATTTATAATAACGTGATAGAAGATTTTTATAATTTTACTAAGGCTAAGCAAGAGTTAAGACAAAAAATGTCCAAGTAAAAGATTATAGCTCAGTTAGTATAAGAGTATATAGCTATATCTAGCTACTTGCTTTAGAAAATATCTAAAACTCTCTAATAATAAGTTTTAAAAAGTAAATCTTAAATTCCTATAAATAATATTAAATTAGCCGTCATGGTGCAGGAGCACAGCATTAAACTGTAAACACGACGAGTGTGAGTTCAATTCACATTCGAGGGCAATGAGATATTTTTGTCTTCGTTTTGGTAAACAAAAAATAAAGCGACGCATAGAGTTTCGCCACTCAACACCCAAGTTTCAAAATATTATAGGAGTAAGCAAAAATTAAATTAAACGTTTTAATAAATTGCATTGACACATTTTGTGGATTTTGTTAGTGGTTACCGATGATATTTAATTCTGTAAACATCCAAAATAAATTATATTGATATTGATTTTTTTACAATTGTGGGCTCAGTTGTGACTTTTTATAAATTATTTTATTTCTTTTTAGGGTTCTGTGCTTCATATTATAAAAACGAAACCCTTATAAGGATCACTTTGTTGTCCGTCTGGTTGACTGTCAAGACCATTTATCTCGAGGTCGCGTGCGTATGAAGCTGAAAGTAATATTAAATATTGAAGTCTACGGTCCCTTGAAGCGCAAATAAAAATTAACCTAATCAAAAAATCTAAAATCAAATCTATATATAAAGTTGACTTAAAATTTGGCACGAAATAAAAACTTACAATATAAATAAAGATGATAAATTATATTTGTAGTTGATGAAAAATAAAAAAATATATATTTCTACTTGCTATGGTACTACTGATTATTATTATCATCGGTAAATCTAGCAAGTTAACACTTGTGCCTGACCGGCCTCAAGTTTTTTAATTAATTTTGAAAATAATATAATAAATAAGTTTGACCAAATACATTTAATAAAAAAAAAATCTTTAGATTTTTATTTATGAAGAACGTTCATCTGAGGAGGTGACTTATGCATGTCTATACCATACATATATATATAATAAAAAAAAATGTATGAACATCAAAAAAATTTGGATTTTGCTGACTATAAAAAGTTTATTATAAAAAAAGTACTTTTATAACTATGGTTAATTGTATTAGGCAGGGGGAACCTAGTGTTAAGACACTCCATTTCCTACTCTCTGCCGAATTCTGAAGGCCTTGTGTGTTGAGTGGCAGAACTCAACGCTGCCGGTATCTCTTGAACCTCAACAAAAATACTTTAGCTATAAGTTATATATTTTCATAACAGTACTGTGGCCCTGTGTGGCTATTTTAATAAACAAAATAGCAGACCATTTATGGTGAACCAGTAAGTTTTAACAGATTTAGTTCAACGCCCACGCGGTCTATTGTTATTAGGTTTCTGTTTCAAAAGCACGATACGTGAATAAATCACCTGCCACTATATTGTATGGTATAGTATGATATTTGAGGCCTGTCGTGGCGCAGCGGTACAAACTGTCACTGCAAAACCGACTGGTTGTGGGTTCGATCCCCACTCGAGGAGATGAAAATTTACTTAAATTTATATTTCCATTTTCTTCGCTCTGGTGTCGAGGCAAAGCACGGCGTTGAGTTCTGCCACTTAACACGCAATGCCTTCAGAATTCAGCAGAAAGTGGGGAACGGAGTGTCTTACACTTCCCTCTGCTTACCCTGCTGTGTGCGGGATACAGCGTGAAGCTAATTTATTTTATTTATTTTAATATGGTTGAGAATTACAGTGGTCTATTTAGAATTCTAGCAATTTGTGACAAGTCTCTATACAATGATAGACTTGATTTTTATTGACATTGTCTGATAAGCTTTGTATAAACTTATAGCTTACAGAAATTGTTTTTGAATATTGGTATAGATTAGTTTTATATCAGCATATGGTGTTAACGTCGGTCGGTCGGTCAGTCGTGGGTTTGATTCCTACTAGGGGAATGATTTTTTTTAGCATGGATTTAGATATTAGTCTCAAATCGTCTTGTCATTCAGTTTTCATTAACGTATTTCTGTTCCCCACTTTCCGCTGAAGTCTGTAGGCATTTCGGATTTCAACAGTTTGTCTCGTTACCAGAGCGAGAAAATGCAAATATTAAATATTTGATTTCCTCGTACGGGATTCGAACCCATTACGTGCCGCCGTGTGCTCTTACATTACAACGACCACATAAATGAAGTATGAAATGAATTAATAAAAACTTAAATATTTCAATGGAATAAGACAAAGCGCGGAGTTGATTTTAACACTCCACTAATATGTTTAATGGCTGTCTTACATATAATACTGTTAAAAAAATTGGGGAACGTCAACAGATTTTCTCTATATACTGGAAAAATCGTAAAGCTCAGGATAAAAAAGGCTTATAAGTATAGTCAGCAGAAAAAATCTTAAGTGATTATTTGAACTTTATTATGAAAATTTACGCAAAAGTTAATCGTATATTAATAGCTAATTCCAAGTAAATGACTAATAATACTATGTGTGGATGTGACATATGAAATAAGATAACGCTACTACTACTTTGACAGTTGATAAGAAACCGTTATCTTCTTTGTTGTAGACAGTATCTGTCAGACGATAGCTTCTACTTATCGACTTAACTTATTAATCTTCCCATTCAAGACATTTAGCTTTTGTTACAATATTGTGTATTATGATATAAATGTTTCATAATATCCTTTTACAAAAGAAATATTAATTGAGGCGTTCCCGATTATTATGATAATGAAGCAAAAACTACAAAGTGAATGACAGTGTGTTGACTTAAAGCCCTTTGTGACATAATATAAGCTTTGTAGTGAATTAATGAAAATGTTTACGTATTTTTTATATATTTTTAAATATTTACGTATTTTTTTAGGCTTCACTCTGTAACCCGTAAGATAGCAAGGTAGGCAGAGGAACCCTGGGAACCTAATATTAAGACAGTTCCCATTAGGACGCCCTTCTAATCTTTCTGCCGAACTCTCGAAGCATTGCGTGTTGAATAGAGTAATAGCAAAATGACACGCCACGCTTTTTTTGTCTCATTACCACAACGATAAAAATAGAAATATTTAATATTTATTACGCTCGAATGGGAACCGAATCCACAACCGTCCCGTTAACAGCCGCATGCTTGTGCGCTACGACGGCCTTAATTCTATTTGATTGTATTTATATGTGTTTACTTATATTTTATATAGTAAGCGGAAGACAACTTTTCGTCTGAAGCCTAATGTTCTGACATTGTGTGTAGGATATCGGAACCGAACGCCGCGTTTTACTTTCATCCATATGAATTATTCTTAAAAATTTCGTAATTAAGTTAGTTGCAAAAACAATATATTAGAAGGATGTTCTTGTAGATACTTAACAAAGTTCGTCGTTTGGCGATCATAACATTCAATATTAAATTCTATGTGTATATTTTGATATACGTGTACTTTTTCATATATTATTTGATACATTGATCACTTCACTGATCTGATTAATTATTTATTTTCATTTTCTGCCTAATAAGGCACGATGGGTCAACCTTCGATTACCAATGGGGGAAATTATTAAATTTAAAATATTAGTTTCTTTCTATAAGAAATTAAAGAGAGAGAACCTAGTGTTAAGACACACCATTGTTCCCCACTTTCCGCAGAGTTCTGGAGGCATTGCATGTTGAGTGGCAGAGATCGGCCTCTTAATATTATTTAATACATTAATTACTTCATTAATCAGATTAATTAATTATTTTCATTTTCTGGGTGGTCACGGGTAGTCTACCCGTGACCACGGACTACTGCAAAGTGTTCGAAACGTCGGGTTTCACTATACTTTTTATTACCATTTCTGGTATAACAAAAAGCTGACTATACAAACCACGCTTCAAGGCCTAATCTCTTACATGTCCGGTACGCTTTAGACTCACTTTTCTTGTCCTTCAACATGAGTTGGGCTTAAAAGCTTTGTTCGCAAGTGACATCTCAATTGTAAAATCATGTTGTAATAAGATATATATAAATATATTTTGAGACCAGTCGTGGCGCAGGGGCACGAAGTGTGACTGTAAAACCGACTGGTTGTGGGTTCGATCCCCACTCAAGGAGATGAAATATTTATTTAAATCTATATTTCAATTTCTTCGTTCTAGTGTCGAGGCAAAGCGCGGTCAACGCCGCGCTTCTGTTCTGCCACCAAACACCAAACACCAAAGTGGGGATGGAGTGTCTTAACACTAGGTTTTCCAGCCTACCCTGCTGTGTGTGGGATACAGCGTGAAGCTGATTTCATTTATTTTATATAAATATATATTATTTTGCTTATTATTTTAATTACTAATTATTATTAAAACTAATAATTATTTTAATTAATACTTATTATTTTAAAAAGTACTAAAAGTATTTTTTACATTTTTAAAGTGTTTCTTTCTCAAGTGTGGGATACACTTGAGAAAGAAAAATACTTATTTAGAAAAAGTATTAGTACCAAAAGTATTAAAAAAAAAATTCTCTTTGTCTATAATTATCTACTGGATCACGTGGGGAAAGTAGAGAATATTAATAAAAGACACCATTATTCCTTTGATTCTGTACTCTATGCAAACTCTTTAATGCAACGAAATAAAAGAGAAGGAATACATTTTAATTATAAATATTTCAAATCAAAGCTACAACCATCGCTTGAACATTGCGACTATTACACGAACCAGTTCATGAATAATAAATAAAAATAAGAAGGTAGAGTAAGTATATTTTTCATTTAGATAAAGTGAGGAGATTTCTTAATAAGAACCTTAGCCATCCGGACCTGGATGTTTATCCAACAAATATATTTTTAATTAATTTAAAAGTGAAGGCCACGACCATGTGACTGTCAATGCGACGGTTGTGGGTTCAGAGTCATCAGAATAAAATATTTAATATTTTCATTTTCTCGTTCTGGTAACGGAGCAAGCGTGGCGTTGAGTTCCGCCACTTCTCTCATAATATCATGTTAATTCAGCGAAAAGTAGGGAACTTAAATGTCTTATAGGAACGGAGTATCTTAACACTAACTAGGTTCTCTCTAACTACATTCATTATGCATAAATGTGAATCAATTCAATTAGTATCAAATAAAATAAAGTGAAAAACATAAAATAACCAAACTTTTAATTTCCAGAGCGTCGTTTTCCGAGTGATGCATCACCCTTACGTCGTGGGTTTCGAGCAGTGCGTATCCTTCGACGCATTCGCCAGCGTCCGCCTCGAGGTCGCGTACAATGTGTTCTGTTTGTGCGCGATGTACTTCGTGCCGCTGCTGGTGATCACCGTGTGCTACGTGTGCATATTCTGTGAGATACGGAGGAGCAGCGATGAGCTCACTGGTGAGTTAGGCTTTAGATTTTGACATTGAAAAGAGCAGCTGTTGAGTTTCTTGCTAGCTCTTCTCAGCAGAACTGCCTTCCGAACCAGTGGTAGCTTTTTTTGTTTATATGTTTATACGACGATTCAAAAGTTCTAATAATATTCTATTTGATAAAGATATTTTTTGATATTTGGGAACTGCCAAAGTTAGATTTCATGTCAAGCGGGATAAAGATCCCGCTTTATCTTCGCGGGATAGATAGAGTAAATCTGGTGCCAAAACACTGCCTTCTTGGTCTTCTGCCCGAATTCGACGTGAAATTTAACGTTGCACTTTGTACTGTCAGATTGGTGTAATGGAAATAATTAATATAAGAAAAATATTTCTCCGAGTCGGTTGAACCTACAATCATCGTGTTTTCAGTCAAGCGCTGTACCACTGCGTCACGACGACGTGCCGCATACAATGTAGTAAAAATTTCTTTTTTTCACTGAAATTTTCATGCTTTCCTGCAACCTATATATATTTTAACTTCCCGCTGTATCTTGCGCAAAGCAGGATAGGTAAGCAGAGGGACCCAGGGAAACTAGAGTTGTGTCCTTGCGCCACGGTGGCGTCATATATATGATTAACATTCGTTCATACAAGATAAAATACCGTTTTCATCGAAAATTATACTAAAAATTAATTATGAAACAAAATATATATCTATAACATTAACAGCTTTTCATTTTAATGGATTAAATTTAAAAATCCAACAGTACATAAAATACAAAATTTTTCTTGTAATCATTAAAGTGGAAAAAATATCTTAGAAATCGCTAAAGAGAACATAAATTTTGATTTTTATCCAATTTTAAAAGTTATTAGTAATTTGTGAGTAGAAAATCGTATTTAAAATATATTTCTTCACAGGGCATTCGTATTTAAAATATATTTTACGCAGGGGCAGAAGTGTGCAACTGTAAACGCGACAGGTTGGGTTTGATTCCCACTCGAGGCAAAGAAATATTTAATAATTTCATTTTCTTACTCTGCTAATGAGGTAAAGCGCGGCGTTAAGTTCCACTACTCATCATGCATTGTCTCTAGAATTTAATTATCTCTGGTTTAATCTCTGGTTTAATTTAATTTGATTGGACTAAGTGCTGCGTTGGGTTCCCCAATTCAATAATTCAATTACAATATTACCAAAAAAAGCAGATAAAAATATTTCGTTGCAAATATTATTTGTTTACAGCATTAAAAATATGAGGCGGTTCATAAATTGAAACATCAGACCATTAAAGTTTCACAGTCTACGAGTTCGTAGAACAAAAGAATTCAATTACTATAAATGTTTTTCATTTAAACTAAAAACTAAACTACAATAGAATTTTGAATATTCACTAAATGAACATTGTTACATTGCATTCTAAAAGCTTTTTAACAGAATGTGAGAATCTAATAGAATGTGTTTTTTAAGGTTCCGTACCTCAAAAGATAAAAACGGAACCCTTGTGATTACTTTTTTCACCGTCTGTCTGTCCGTCAAAACAAGTTATCTGGAATTATCGTGGAGATATCACGTGGATTGGTAGTTGATATGAACGCAAAGTAAAGTATGTCGACGTTTATACATAAATTGTACTTCCCGTTGACCTACAATACTGAAATTTTCACGGAAGCCTTGATGGGATTTATCTCGCGAAAATCCCTATCTCGTATTAATATCAGGATAAAAAGTTGCCTACATGTTGCTTCGTAGGCCGTTCTATCAGTCAGTGGAAGTCCAATAAAAATTCAGCTCTTTCGGAGACTAAACAGAAAGACAGAGAGACAAACAAAAAAATAAAAATAGTTTGTTTGTGTTTTAGTATTGTGTTAAATAACTAAACCTTGAATAAACATTAATTTTTCAAAATCATAGACAGACAATTTAATAATGACGGAGAATGTATGTTGACTGCGAGGCCTCAAAGGAATTTTTGGTGCGGAACTCATTGGAGCAGCCCTTCCAGGCCTGGACATGAACAAGCCAGGATGGAAAGCCTGCTGTATGAGCCTATTATTACTCTCTTTTTGACTAGTAGCATATAGCTGATAAGAATTTGATATAAATTTTATTTCATGCTTGATACCTCCAAGCATTCCTGACAAAAATTATCTTGACGGACAGAGGGTTCTGTTTTTTCCTTTCGAGATACGGAACCCTAAAAATACTAAACTTCCTCGTTAACGACGAGCGCTTGGCGTCACGTTGCGTTCTTATTGTTTATCAGTAGTCATTAAGATAATTCTCAAGTTCGCTGTGAAGCGTGATAATTCGTGATTCGTTAAAGGTAATAAAAAAAATTGCGCTCATATTGCGAACTAAAAGAAAAAAAAATAAAGTAATTTACATCGCCATGGGCGCGTGGAACGCCCACGCTAGGAATAAACTTTAAAGCATGTAACCTACTGGATACAATTTCGTTTTAACATTCCGGTTTTACAAAAAATAAAGACCTATTTTCGTCTTTATGTTATATTTGGACTTCGAGGATATAGTGGCATTGAGTTGTTGTGGGTTTAAATCCAGTATAGGGATCCTCCCCTATTGTGTAGTTAGTCATCTCCTCGAGTGGGGATCCAACCTACAACCAATCGATTTTACAGTCACACTTTGTGCCCCTGCGCCA
>JAATLQ010020547.1:0-20860 GCA_013421005.1 Heliconius erato x Heliconius himera | reverse complement strand
CAGCAGGGTAGGCAGAGGAAACCTAGTGTTAAGACACTCCGTTCCCCACTTTCTGCCGAATTCTGGAGGCATTGCGTGTTGAGTGGCAGAACTCAACGCCGCGCTTAACCTCGACACCAGAGCGAAGAAATGGAAATATAAATTTAAGTAAATATTTCATCTCCTCGAGTGGGGATCGAACCCACAACCAGTCGGTTTTGCAGTCACACCTCGTGCCGCTGCGCCACGACCGGCCTCAATATTGTCCATATATGAACAAAATTAAGAGTGAATAAAAATTATTTTTCGCTACCACGCTACACGCTACCATTTCTTAGGAAAATGTGATGTAAATTGATTCAAACAAGGCTCTTAGCTGATAGCAAAGTACATGTTGATTTTTATACGATCTCGCGAAAGAGATGTATTTTATAGAAAAAGGCAGCTGCAAACTTTTACCCGCATAGTAACGTAGGCAGAGGGAACCTTGTGTTAGCACATCCCATTTTGGCCCACCTATCAAGAATATCTTGTTAAATGACGAAATTGAACACCACGCGTCATCTACCAGTCTTATAAATAAAAAACTAATTTAAATATCAATTATTTCATTCTTTCAAATGCGACTTGAACCACAATCACGTTTACAGTAAGACACTGTTCTACTGCGCCACGCATTAGATTTTTTGTATAAAAATGAATTTTGTATAAAAATAATACTTATTCCTTTATAACACTGATATAATAAAAAAACATATACAGGAAAACATAGGTCTTTCGACTATTATGTAAGTCTGGTTTTGTGAACAGAACTAATTACGGCTTTAAGTAAACTCTGTTCTATTTGTTCTATTTCACGGCTTTAAGTAATCTCTCGAAGAAAGGGAATTATTAATATAATTTATGGTTACTTTTAACAGCAATAAAATATGTGAAAATCAAGAACTACGCAGATAAAACTACGCGGAAATTTGGTTACTTTATAACGAGGAAAGAGTCGCTTGCAGAGAGTGTAGCGTTATGCAATCTCTCTCTGTCTCTCTCTCTAGCTACTCTGCTAAAACGTGAATCTATGCAAATAAAGGTCAGCTCAGGTCAAAGGAAATCTGAAGTATTTAAATCAACATAAAATTATGTTTACTGACTCAGTTAAATAATAAAAGTAAAATAATAAAATTATATACGAAATAAACGTAATATATTTCAAGCCATTCTTTTAATTAAGATTATATAGTGTGTTTACGGCATTTTGGTTCATTTACGTGTTTGATTGAACACGGTAGTCGCAGCTGCGAATCTTATATAAACGAGTTGCTTCACACCTTTTGTCGAATGTATTTATATGCTGAGGGAACCTTGTGTTAAGACACTACGTTCCCCACTTTCCATCCATATTTAAAAAGATTGTGTGTTGACTGATACATTTCCGTTCCCTAACCTCCGCCGTATTCTGAAGGGATTACGTCTTGAATGGCGAAACTCAATGCCGTTCTTTGCCTCGTTACCAGAGCGTGAAAATTGAAATATTTAACATTTCATTTACTCGAGTGGGAATCGAAGCTACAACCTTTTTGGGTGTAACCAACCTGGTTGGGCTTACAGGCGCACGCTTGTCCCCCAGCACTGGCCTTTAATATTACATATAACACAATTTCACATATAAACACCCACTAAACAAAATTTTCTACGAACATCCATTTTCATCACAAAATTTCATACAAGAATTTAACAGTAACTCTAACAGCTAAGATATTTACAGTTTTCTAAAGTTAAATGAGAAACTTTCAAAATACGCTCGCGTGAAAATACTTTAAGTTAAGTAATGCAAGAGTTGTATATTTAATGCTTCAAATTTTCCTATATGTAAATTTATATTAAGTTTCATATTTGATTATTAACTAGGATATTTTTCCGAAAATGCTGTAAGTTTTTTTATGCTTTTCCCCACTCCTTGCAGGGCTAAGCAGAGGGAACCAGGGAACACAGTGTTAAGACATTCCGTTCCCATTAATTACTTCCATTCCCAAATTTAAGCCTAATTCTCAAGACATTGAGTTCCGCCACTCAACATGCAATGCGTCCAGAATTTGGCGAAAAGTTGGGAGTGGAAGTCTTAATGGGAACGGAGTGTCTCAACAGTAGGTTTCCTCTGCTTAGCCTGCTGTGTGGGAATACGTGAAGTGATGAATATTTCATTCCCACGAGTTGGAATTGAATCCACAACCATCGCGTTTAAAGTCATCCCCTTCTGCCACCAGGGCACGATGGTTTCAAAAAGTTGCTTAGTAAAAGTTTCATATTTAATTTTTAAAATTCTTTAGATTTGTTTAATTTACGCACTTTTGCAAGTACGTTTTAAATTTGAATCACTTTTAAGAGTAAACGATGATTGTGGATTCGTTCCGTGTATTCTGCCACTCAATATGAAGTATCTAGAATTTAGGCGGAGAACAGAATGCCGGGCTACTAGATTCTATTTTACCCTGGTATATGCTGGTAGACTGTAAAATTTTTAAAGAATACTTTATTTTTAACATTTTTAAAGTGTTTTTCCACACTTAGGAAAGAAAAATAATAAATATGTCTAACAACATTAATAAATTGTAACAAGCGTATAAAAAAATCGACGTAGCTTGATGAGAACGTATGACTTAGTGGTCAGAGCGCCTGGTCGGTTTCCAGGAGGCGTGTGTTCGAGTACAGCTACGTTCAAATTTTTATTCGTTTTCTTAATATTTTTTTTTTCTTAAGGGTAGAATAACACTTTAAAAATGTTAAAAATATTTAATAAATTGCATTCTCTCCTGCCAGACGATAATTCTTTGTAATTATCCTTAGTTAGCGGAAATTTATAAAAATCTCCCTACGGAGATGCTTACAACATAAATAAGTTGTAACAAGCGTACAAAATTTTCGACGTAGCTTGATGAGAACGTATGGTCAGGGCGACTGGTCGGTTTCCAGGAGGCGCTGGTTCGAGTCCCGCTACGGTTAAATTTATATACGTTTTCACTCCCCACTTTGTGTTGAATGCCTCCCAGAGGCATTGAGTGGCGAAACTGAACGCCGCGCTTTACCTCGTTACCACAGAGAGAAAATGATGACTTCTTGCGTGTACAGTCGTATACTTGTACCCCTGCGCCACTACTGGTGTCAACTTTATAGATGTTGTCGTTTTTTATAAGGTACTGAGATTAGTAAGATCTTAAAAGATATTTATATTATTCTTAATGTTCATTTTTGTAAGTACTTGTTTGACTGATATTTTAAATAAAAAATCTCTATATTGTGAATTGAACCCAAAATCACGTTTACAAACGTACTAGCCGCGACAACTTAGTATTTATATACACGAATACATTATGTGTATCTAAAATAGAAATATTTGATAATTGTTCCGCACGCACTTTAGTGAGGTTTCAATTAAAATTAAAAGGCATTTGGTATAGCACAATACAGAAAGAACCTCCTCGTGTGCCCTGGTTTAATAATTGTAAAATGCGTAGAGAAGTTATTGTAATGGCACTTAGATTTCGATCCGGACATATTCCACTTAACAAGTTTAAATATTTAATGAAAAAAACACTTACACCTAATTGTAGTATTTGTGGTACAGTAGAAGATGTTCATCATATTTTAGTGGAATGTGCACAAAGTGAGGTCTTGCGGAGCACATTTGTTAAGAAAAATAATTTAAACTTTAGAAATGTTGGTCAATTTCATACTATACTTGCTAATCCTGTAACAATAGACGCTATGTTTCTTTTTAATGAAGTTATTAAGGTGTGTAGATAGTATTTAAGTTTTTTTGTGATACGATGGGTCATAATCTTCAGAGATTAAAGACCTGTAAATTTTTCTAGAATAAAAAAAAATAATACATTATGCTCGCCGGTTTCAAAATATAAATTATTTTGAAACCGGCGAGCATAAAGCTTTATTAAATTTCTTTTACTGTGCATCCCGCGTATAGTAGGATAGACAGGGGGACCTATTGTTGTAAATTCTATCCAATACATATTCGTGTTGAGTGTGGAATTCAACGCCATTTTTAAGGTGCTGACCCTTAAAAGGTAAAAACGGAACACGTATAGTAGGACTTTGTTGTCAGTCTGTCCGTTTGTTAAGAGTATTTTCTTATCTTGAGATCGCGAGGATGTATCGATCTGAAATTAATATCAAATAAGTTATAATTGTAGTTAATATCATACAAAATGAGTGCATGGTCCCTTGAAGCACAATAAAAATCAAGCTCGTGAGTCAACGCAATCAATACGTACGAGTATTTATGTATCGCATTTGCTTCATTCTATATGCAATTCGACGCGTAATCAAAACCTATAGGGTACTTCCCTTAAGACATTTTGCACAAACAGAAATCATAATATAAATAAATAAAAATATCCGAAAAGTAAGAATTTATAAGTACTTCATAGAAAAAAATATATTTGAACTTATATTTGTAGTCCATTTCTCACAAATAAAAAAATGCCTGTAAACTTAGTTTTCCATATTTAAATCGTACTTCCCGTTGAACTATAATCCTGAAATTGGTATGAAAGCCTAGTTGTGCGAGTATGACTAGCACATAACGGGTTTTTTTGCTGTTTTATAAATAACTGGTACATTAAAAGTCAGAGATTTCCAACAGTATACAGTATCTAACGCTAATTAGCTTTTAAATTAAAACGAATTTCCATTAAAATATGAAATTCTGAAACATTCCTGGCAGAAGTCAAACCTTTGATTACTGCCTCTGTGTAAAGGCTTACTGTGTAAGCCTGCTAACAACATATTAAGCAAATTCTAGAGAGAGGCGAAAAGAAATGTATTTAAAAATTAAAAATCTATGAGTATTCGCATATTATTAAAAGGTTTTTACAATATCGAAAATTGATTTGTATTCTTTACTATATGAAATAAAATTTTGTATGGTATACATATGTGAGTGCAAATAACGACAAAAAACTCTAAGCCGTTAATAGAGCTGAGCGAAGCGAAACTTTTACTGGTCAAAAGTGTGTTACGTTGTAGTGCTACTCCATTTATACCGTTAAACCTACAGCAACGTTCCTGAATATTTCAAATTTCGCAAAATTTCAAAATTTCAACCGTTGTGGACGACACTGTGATTCCCGGAAAGTAGTGGAGAAGATCGAGTGGGGATCGAACCCACAACCAGTCGATTTACAGTAACACTTTGTACTCCTGCGCCACGAATGGCCTCAATACGTTAACATTTTTACTCAATTAAGCTCATCAATCATGACGAGGATCACGTAACCAATATCTGTAAATTATTATCATACGCAACATTTTAGTCTTTTTTTTATATTGATTTAGGTTTAATACGTGACATGAGGCAAATTGAGCTCACATAATGCAATCGTGCTCAACTGCCACGTTTAGGTGTTTCAATTGTAATAATTAAATCGAAAACTGAAAATTGCTAACGAAAATTATTTTTTTTAGATCATTATTTAAATTGGAGATGGAGTGTCTTAACACTAGGTTCTCTCGATCTCTCTGCTGAGTGTGGGATACAGCGTGAAGATGATTATTTAAAAGAATAAACAATATTTGTTTTTCATCAACATTGGTACATTTATAACATAGCATAATAAAAAGACAAAATGAGTGCATACGCCCGTAAGCACTCATTTTTTCTTTTTTTTAAATTAACTACGAAATACTTTTTCTAGGAAATGCCTATAAATGTTTACTGTTCGCAATGTTCGGAATGTCCTTTATTTGTATTGTAAGTTGTCACTCCGTGTTAAATTTAATTTCAACTGCAGGCCCACGGGAAGTACCCTATAGGTTTAGATGACGCGGCGAATTTCATACTATTTGCAGCAAAAACGGTACGTAATGCTCCGTATCTTTTGATTGTGTTGTCTTACAGGCTTCATTTTTTCTGAGCTGAAAGGGATCGTGGTTCTTTATATTTGATATTACTTTTAGCTTTGATAAGTTTTTGCATTTCCTAGACAAATATACGACAAACAAAATTGGTTACAGGAATTACTATTTTTTTTATTATTTTTATTGGAGAAACAAACAGAATATTTAAACATAAAATTTTACAACAATCATTTTGACACTTATACTATATAAATTTTATTTTTACTTTTTAATAATATTAGAAAGATGAGAGCGAAATAATCGAATTACGTCTTAGGAGAGTAATAGATCGAAATGCTCATATATAAAGCCTAACCCACAAAAGATGGTTAATTTTGTGGAAGGATTGTACGTAAATAGTAAGCAACATTAAACAGGGAATCTTTAATCTGTCAATTAGAAAGAAAAAGGAAATATTTTTTATACTAAGTTCACTCGTCACGGTGTCTAACTATAAACGTGATGGTCGTAGGTTCATCCCTATTCGGGGGAATTAATTATTTTCATTTTCTCGCTATGGTAATATAAAATACGAGGTGGGGTTTAATTTTTTCAAATGAAACACGTAAATTAAAATGAGTTCGTGCCCTTCTCTGCTCCTTTCTAGTGTATTTTGTGATTCAATTTTTTATTTATATAATGTTATATATCATCATCATCATCATCGACAGCCGTCAATCATCCACTGTTGGATGTAGGCCTTTCCCAATGTTATATATAACGTTTTTATATATAAAGTTGTAGTGAGTTTCATCTGAACGGGTTTGCTAACTTCGACCAGCTTGGCGACTGGTGTCCCTCAAGGAGGCGGATCCCGGAGTTGAAGCCAGTCGTGGCGGAGCGGCACGAGGTGTGATTTTAAAACCGCTTTGTTGTGGGTTCGATCCCCACTCGAGGAGATGAAATATTTATATTTCCATTTCTTCGCTGTGGTGTCGAGGTTAAGCGCGGCGTTGAGTTCTGCCATTCAACACGCAATGCCTAAAGAATTCGGCAGAAAGTGTGGAGCGGAGTGTCTTAACACTAGGTTCCCTCTGACTACTCTGCTGTGTGCGGGATACAGCGTGAAGCTGATTTATTTTATTTGAATTATAAAGTTTTTGGAGAATATGCTCGGGTCACGTTTTTTCCTAAACAAAAACAACAATGCAGAAGCAAAAATGAATAAAAAAACCAATATTTGGTATAGAAACTCGTGCTATAGCGGTTTTCTATAGTACTGTCAACATCACCTATCTGTGGTAATCTCACACGTACTAAGTCATAATTCCATTCACAAGTCATTTTCATGGAAATATGTGTTAGATGGAATATTAATTGGAGTTCTATTAACTAGCTGTCCGCATATATAGATCTGAATATGATAGGCATTGTATGAAACAGAAATCCTTATATTAGTTTAATAGTAAAGTTCATTATTATTGAGCTATTTTGAGCTATAGGTTATTATTGAAGTAGTGTGGGTTTTAATACTGGGTAAGTTAGTATTAATAACATAATCTTGTTGTAGATTGATTTAAATTGTATTTTTTTTTATTATATTGTTGATCTGTGCAAGGCTTGACACTTTGGCTTTGCATAGAGACGTGCCATCGCTGTGCGTTTTCTATCGCATTTAACATGGGGAGTGTTCTGAAGAACTGTTTGACCTGTTATCTGCCGCCGAATTTTCTCCACTACTGCGCGGTTTCGTGGAACTTCCTTCCACACGTTACGGAACAATAGAATGGCCTACCCGCGGCAGTGTTTTCAGGTCGATATGACATGGGTATCTAAAATTAATTTAATTTACTCAATTTTTTTTACAAAAAATGGCGTTAACTTTGACAAGGATGGTGTTGTGATGGAAACCAGCGACGGGCCACGTGATGATAAGTGATCACCGCCGCCAACGACTCCGTGTAGCATCAGAGAAGCTACAGGCGCCGGCCTTTGAGGTGGAGATAGACGCGTTTTTTGAAGGTATACAGGTCGTACCGACCTGAAAACATAGGCCATTCCACAGTTGCGTGGCGCGTGGAAGAAAGTTCCCATAAAAACGCACAGTACTGGACTGCCACGTATCCAGATGCCAGATCAAGATGATATTTGATGATTTGATCCAGAGCCCAGAGATGAAAGCAGTTCTCCATTTGAGGCCGAACCTGGGCCCTATACAGGGAAGTACTGTCTCGCTCTGCTGATGACCTCATTATCTTTGAGGCCAATTTGGCCTTGTTTTCCTGATGATTGCGATACTGGCAGTCACTCGAAACGCTAAGGTCCAATGTGCTGATACTGGACGCGGCTTTATAATGAATAATTTATTCAAGTCCTACGTGAATATTCCGTATAGCAACTTAAAAGATACTTCGAAAAATATTCCAGGTAACATTATTTTTTCTCTGCTCCTATGTAAGACTTAAGAAGTAATATGAAAAACTTAAAAAAAACTATTTATTTTAAATGAAATCTCATTAAGTTTATTTTTAAAACTGAAAAATCTTGGTAAAGGTTTTTTTTTCTGTATTTAAATTGCTTTGCCACATGGTAACGGCGGTTTAAGCAACCAATCAATAATATACAAAGAATATAAAGGACGTTTCTATCTAATGTACGAGTTCATTATATATGTATATTGTACATACATATGTATATTATGATAGATATACGTGTTTGCAAATTAATGCCAGTGGTTCGGTCTATCAATAAATATTATTGCATTTCATATTTCGTAGTTGTTTGTATAATGTATATTAAATGTATGCAAAACCTTATAAATACGAGTTAATATATTAGAGAGTAGTCGAAACACTCGGATCTCCACTCGTTCCCAGTTCGATTTGGAGATATTGCATATGGAGAGGCGGAACTCAACGTCACACCTTGTCAAAGAGTGAGATAATGAAAATAATTATTTTTCTTGTGTGGTTATTATACTTACATAAGGAGGCCGGTCGTGGCGCAGCCGCACGCAGTGTGACTGTAAAACCGACTGGTTGTGAGTTCGATCCCCACTCGAGGAGTGGGGATCGAATGATCCCCACTCGAGGAGTGGGGATCGAATCGATCAATTCAATATACATGAGGTCTCACAACTGGTTGTGGGTTCGATCTCCACTCGAGGAAGTCAAATATTTATTTATATTTTCATTTCTTTGCTCTGGTGTCAAGGCAAAGCGCGGCGCTGAGTTCCGCCACATAACACGCAATGCCTCCAGAACTCGGCGGAAAGTGGAGAACGGAGTGTCTTAACATTGGGTTCCCTCTGCCCATCCTGCCGTATGCGGGATACAACGTGAAGTTGACTTAATTTTTTTTATACAATGATACATTTGTAGAAATAACATAAGTACATATAATTGTACAAAATATATTTTCTTAACATTTTTTGTTAAGAAAATATATTATTTTCTTATTATTTTTTTATTGTTTATTATTTTCTCGCCCTATTTTCGATATATGATATTCATACATATATGTATGTAGGGTATTTGCTAAACCTGTTCCACTTAAACAAGAAGACTAGGCTTATAATTTAAATTAATTACTGCCCGACAAACAAATTTATTAAGCTGAATCCCACATATAGCAGAGAGTGCTACTTACTTAGTAGTAGAGCTTGCTACTTGCTTACTGCTAACTTGTTTTTAAGATATATAAAATTTTGGGAACGTAATGTCCCTATGTGTTAAGTAGCGGAACTTAACGCCGCATATTGTCTTTTTACCAGAGCGGGGATATAAATATTCCCTGAATGGGAACAGAACCCACAAGCGCAGCGGTTACGATCAGACTTTATACAGGGTGCGGCACATAGATCTTACGAATAAATAAAATCAAAACCTTTTGGCATAAATTCAAATATTTTTTAATGAAATATAGTGCAAAGAATGCCATTTACAATAACATATTACATTAATGAGTTTAGAACAATACATTACTCAAATATCTGCCATATCAAAACCTGACATAAGTCAAAAGGTTTTGATTTTATTTATTTCCAAGAGCGGGGAGATCTATGTGCCGCACCCTGTACATCTCATGACCGCCTTACAATAAATCCAGCGTTCTAAAAATACAAAGACGACTCAGTATAAGGTCTTTTCATCAATTTCCACTTGAACAAAAATATCACCAATTGAGAGGCGGTAATTGAGACATAGCACGTTGAGTAGCAAATCTCAAAGTTGCGTTTTTTCTCATTACTAGCACGAGGAAATGGAGATATTAAAATCTCCATTTGCCCAAGTGAGAATCGGACCCTTGGACGTCGCGGCCTCTAATAAATAAATATTTATTTTGTCTAATATAGTTAGACTAGCCAAATTTTATCTGTTTTACAAACTAGCGACTCTTCGCGGCCACGCCCGCTTGAACTACATAATTATTAATTACTTACATTTGCATTTTAAGGACAAATTCCGTACATTGAAAACTAAAGTTTCAGCCAATTCAATAAAATTTTGTAGCAATTTTGTCGAATTAAATACTTTATATTGATACACTTTTTTAAACAAATGAATTGATTTATAATACAAAATTTAGTAAAGGGAACCTTGCCAAAATACTAAAGTAAAATCTTTAATCGGTTAAGCTGTTTCTTATATTAACGTAAACACAGACAAACAAATAAAAATCGCACCAAAAACGTCTAAGCCTCGATGAAGCTGTTTGCTTGTCTATAAAAAATAACGAAACCCTTAAAGATTTCGTAAAGCCAATCAAGTCTAAGGTTCTTTACTGTGATTTTTGTATTAATATTAAACAATTTTTTTACAAATGTAAAGAAGAAATCTTCTTGAAAATTTTGAATTTGTAACCATCATCCATCAACTGTGCCATTAAGCCTAATATTATACGATTTAGAAATAAATCCTTTAACATTACTTTGGGAGAAGCCCTAAGACACGCCACACCTAACTTACAAGTGGGTACTAGAACGTTAAAGATCAGTAAAGCTTGAAGGAGATCTGTTTAAAGTTAACTCTTTAGTTTAATTTCTTTTCATTACAAGTTTTCTTTTTATTTCAAATATAATTCTACTCTGGTAGAACCAGTATAGGATTAAGTTTCGTCACTGAATATGCTGTATCTAGTTTGGGTGAAAGGTGAAGAACAGAATGTCTTGTCTCTAGGTTCTCTAAAAATTAACACAACACACGTGCCACCAAGCGCGTATCTTGATATATTTTTTATGGGAACATTAAAAAATTATATCAGCTTCACGCTGTATCCCGCACACGGGTAAGAAAAGGGAACTTAGTGTTAAAACACTCCGTTCCTCTCTTTTCGCCAAATTTTTGAGGCATTGCGTGTTGAGTAGCAGAACTCAATACTGTGCCTTAGCCTTGGCGCCAGAGCGAAGAAATGGAAAAAATGTTGTTAAATAGTAAATCATTTCCTCTAATAGTAATAGAACCTACAATTGTCGCGGTAAAGTCACACCCCTGCTCCACGATGGGTTCTTGTCTTTTTTAGCTTCACGTTGTA
The DNA here is from genome assembly GCA_013421005.1 of Heliconius erato x Heliconius himera. NCBI lineage: Eukaryota > Metazoa > Arthropoda > Insecta > Lepidoptera > Nymphalidae > Heliconius > Heliconius erato x Heliconius himera. The sequence continues at coordinate 9,505 of JAATLQ010020547.1, read as the reverse complement.
TTCCAATCAGGTAGGTAGAAAGAAAGAAAAAACCTCCCTAGATACCTCTTTGTCCTCATCCACTGTCATCGATACACATCCTCCGGATTTTCATCGTCAACGATACTGTATTTTTAAAGGTCAATCGAGGCTCCCTTCTCCCTGCCTCTTTTACCACTCACTTTTGCAAACCGCTTATTGTTACTTCGCTGAATGTATTATGCAAAAATTATTTCTTCTCTTTGTCATACAACATTTATTAATCACATCCAATATTAATCTGTTTTGGTCGCATGGTTTGCATTTTAAAGAATGTACACGTTTTCATTATTATCTTTTCATTCTTATATAATGAGTAATGAATACTTAATCAATGCGGCGTGGCGTGTCTTTTGTTTTTTCATTTTATTGGTGTAACAGAATTAATTTCCTTATGTTTATATTTACTTTATAATTTTTAAAAATATATATTTATTTATTTACTATGGACGTATGCCTAATAGATGTGAGTTCAAATCTCATTAATAAAAAATCATGATATATTTCATAACTTTACAGGTTTGTTTAAATAAAGAGCGGCGTGAAGTTCCGTCAACTTTGGCAGAAAATGAAAAAAAAAAACAGAGAGTTTTAGTAATGTAATTTCTTAATTTTTCTTTGTTACAGAGAAATGCGTGCATAATATAAATTCTATTCGTCTTCGGCGTTCTGACAGGCGAGTGTTGGAGAGGGCGAGGCGTCGCACTCTACGCATGACTGTTATCATTGTAACAGTCTTTGGTTTGTGCTGGTTGCCTTACGCTACCATCACTATGTGGTAAGCTATCTTTATATTTTGTTTGCCTTACGCTGTATAGGGATACAACGGGAAAGCAGTACGAAGCCCGAAACGCTACGGACTCTGTACCTCATTTGCCTCGATCACTGATATTAACGTGTTTATACATGCCCTACGGGGAGTTTTTATGCCTTTAACCTTTCTTCCAGCATTGTCAACACTCCGTTTTCGAAGGTCAACCGAGGTCTCCCTCTGCATCTCTTACCACCTTTCTCTTTTTCCATTCTAAAGTTTATCTTCTCGTTTATGTAAGATAAAGCGCTGCATGAGTTCTTTAACCTAACACACAATGTCATTAAATCAGCCAAAAAGAGAAAAATAGAGTGTAAAAACACTAACCTGCCCCGGCAATGTGTGAAAGATGGGTAAAACTAAGAATTATAGAAAAAGTTATTTAAAAAAAATATCAGCTTTACGCTGTATCCCGCACACAGCAGGGTACACTACACACACAGGGACCCTCCGTTCCCACTTTCTGCCGAATGCTGGAGGCATTACGTGTTGAGTGGCAGAACTCAGCGCCGCGCTTTGCCTCGAGACCAGAGCGAAGAAATGGAAATAGAAATTTAAGTAAATATTTTATCTTCTCCAGTGGGGATCAAACCCACAACCAGTCGTTTTTACTGTCACACTTTGTGCCCCTGCTCCACGACGGGCTTTTCTGTCTATGTGTGACTGGCCTATATGTCTATGAAGTTATTTCTAAAGTGTGATATATTGAAAACTGTTGAAAATAATATGTTAATAAAATATTGCGCTATAGCTGCTTGGAAACATTGTAGAAATTTTATAAAATTCCATAACCATCATATGCTGTGAAGCGTAAGGTTCGCAATTTTTTAAATATTGCATGTCGAGTGACGTTTTTTACCAAAGCGAGAAAATCCAGTTGTAATAGAGTTCACAACCTTCGCTTTTACAGTCAGATGCTATGCCGGCTGCGCCACGACGAGATTCCATTCCCCATTTTTACCAGAATTTTTACTAGAGCGAGGAACTGAAAGTATTAAATATTTGATTTCTTTAAGTAGAAATCGAATCCACAACGTATAACGTTTACAGTCGTACGCTTGTGCCCTTGCGCCTTTATTTGCTCAGCAAATATTCTGTCATTACTAAGTTTATCTTCATTAAAGGATACACAGAAATATTATATAATAATATGTTCATGTTTATATAACAAGAGAAATAGTGTCACTGTATGGATCTTAGTAAAACAACGTACAAATCCAACGAGAGAGTTTAGATTAAACAACAAAATAAATTCAGAGATTTTCTCAGTTTCAGTGTGTTTCTGTTTCTGTACCACAACGTTTGATTGTGTAATGACGTTCCTTACTTTTTTGTTCTCTTGACAAGATGCGAGGTTGAGTTCCGCCGCTCGTCACATAATGTCTTGAAATTTTACGAATATTAAAATGTGGGATCCAGTGTTTTAAAATAAAGCTCCCTCTATACTCTGCTACATGCGAGATTTAGCTTTTGAATCTTTCGATTGCGTTGACTTAGAATTAGTTTAATTTTTTCATTGCTCTAAGGGATCGTAGATCTAGGTATTTAATATTGATTTCAGCATGATACCTCCATTGACAGATAGACAGGCTGACCTTCAGACAGACGAACAACAAAGTGATCTTATAAGGATTCCATTTATTTTAAGTATAAAAGCCTAAAAAACAAATCATTTTTTATTTATTTTTATTAATTACCATTTTAACAGGTACATGGTAGACAGAGATTCAGCGTCACGCGTCTCACCTCAAGTCCAAGATCTTCTCTTTGCCATGGCAGTGTCCAACTCGTGTATGAACCCGCTAGTTTACGGGTCGTACGCACTGCGCTTAAGCGGGCTAATACAGAGGATACTCAAAAGTACTTGTTGCTGGTCTACCACGACTTCGGAGAGTGCTGGTACGTAAACCTTTTATTTAATAGTAAAATTATATATAGGTCAAGATTTTTTTGTGTTAAATTATATTTGAAGCAAATAGATTTACATTATATGATTTTTGATTTACCAAACTTTGAATATGCAATTGGTTAAATTTTTACTTCAAAATAGTATTTAAGTTAGCATATTTTAACTTATAAATTAAATGATTCCCTTAATATACAATATATCTAATTTTATGGTAAATAGATCGCAGTGATTAGATCATATCAGATTGGGGAAGTATATATTAATATACGTAGAGGTATTAATTGAGATACCAGTGCCCCTAGACCTGTATACGTCATTTTAGCAGAGGTGAAATTTTGATGGATTAATAGTCTAATATGTAATTAAGACTGTATGCGTCAACTGTATTTACTAATTTATAAATGGGGCCCACTTAGAGATAGCGTCAATTTATACATTTATAAAAATACTTTGTGGAGAATTATAAATTATATTACATAAATTTACATTTACACTCAACTACGTTAAAGCAGAAACGCTCAAATTTTAATATGTTTTTAAGAATAATGTATAAAATGTATATTTATTATTACCAGACCTTTTTTTAAGTGGGCCTTTATTCTTACCAGACGTACTAAAGGTTGTTTAAAATTGGAGCATACTACTATACTAAAAAAAAAAAAAAATCAGCTTCACGCTGTATCCCGCATACAGCAGGGTAGGTAGAGGGAATCTAGTGTTAAGACACTCCGTTCCCCACTTTCTGCCGAATTCTGGAGGCATTGCGTGTTGATTGGCAGAACTCAACGCCGCGCTTTGCCTCGACCAGAGCGAAGAAATGAAAATATAAATTTAAGTAAATATTTCATGTCCTCGAGTGGGGATCAAACCCACAACCAGTCGGTTTTACAGTCACACTTTGTGCCGCTGCGCCACGACTGGCCTCACTACTATACTAGCAAACTTTAATTTTACATTTATTATTTGCACGGAGTATTTTATGACCCCTTTTATGCATCTAGACCAATCCGCTCAATCATCCTCGCAGACAGCGATGTACCTTTATTTGATGCTACCTCTGAAAGACCCATCTTTTAAGTTTCGGCTTTGTTAAAATGACGTAGGTCTGGTCCAAAACAAATTTCTCCCTATGGCATCCGGATTCCCATGGTACGTACGAAACGTGGATCTAAACAAAAGTTTCAATTTCCCCTATCATTCTCAAAGCGTGTAAGTACGTTCCTCATCCACATCCGCTTCTTCGACGCTCTCGCAGCATTCTTCTAGATCCGGTCATAGTCGAAAGCGCCCAATGTCCTATACATTGGGCGCAGGATTCACTCACAGCAGGATGTGTCGAGTATCAAAAATAGGCATGTATCGAAGCCAGCTGTGTGTGAGCAAGCTGTGGATAAACCCAGCTACTACATTAGGTTTGATAAAAACAAAATCCTCGCTAAAGAAAACAGATACATTCCTAGAATGATCCGCGAGGCTATTGTAATGAATACAAAAAACATCCTAATTCCAATAGAGAGGATGGCTGGAAACTTTTTACCACGCGGGACCCACTCATAAAATTATTGAAGTCTCAAACCCACCATAACAGAGAGCAAGATACTATTAGCTCATTCTGTAGGAATCCAGGGCAGTACGCGAGGCAATTAAAAAATCGTTAGCGGTAGTTTGATATAATAATTAAGTCAACTGACAGACGAATGCCACCTCAGAATACGTGTGACCATGGACTACTGCAAAGTTCGAAACGCTTGGTTTCCAAAATGTATAATTTTAAATATACGCGATTAATCCGGTTAAAATAGTTTCATTTAAAATACCTTGATAAACGCTGGATAGGTACATCGAGAAGATAGAAAAATATAAATTTCATTAAATCTTTAGGAATTCCAACCAATTCCAATTTTCATTACTTAATAAAAAAAATCATGATGTCATTAATTAAAAAGAAGTAATTGCATCGTCGTTGAGCGAGACGTGGGATACTTCGTTAGGCGTAATATACTTACTATATTTCTATTAAAAATACGTAAGGACTTTTAAAATCTCGTATACGAGTTAAATTATAAAAAGTATATGATTTTTTTTTGCTTACAAATAAAATTGTTATAGTTCATTAGCGTATCTAGAGATATTTTTTGGAGGGTTTGATCTACACTTTGATCAGTTTCGTGTAAGTGTTGTCTTTTAATTTTTTCTGGGGTGGGCACCAAACTACTATTTGGTGGGCACAGATAATTTTTGTGATTGTTTTAAGACACACATGCAAATGAAAAGCTCATCTTAATGCTTGCAAACTATAATAAATTATAATTTTTAAACTTAAATTCTTAAACCTTAATTTTTGCGAATTTATTCCGCGGAGCCGTGTGCACTGTTAGGTTTTGTTTGAAGTTGAATAGTTATTGAATTGAATCAATAAGTATTATATGTATGTAATAACATGATAGTTCTAGGTAATATCTACTGGAAAAGTATTAAAAGAAATGTAAAAATAACAAAAGGTACAGACCATAAATCTGTAGTGTAAGTAAGAATTAAAATGAAAAAAAACCTTAATCTCTTATTTCAATCATTAAAATAATTGTTCATAAATAATATAAGCATTTCAATACAAACTAAAAATATATCATCTAATGTATATGAGTATCTATGGAATAATCTAAGCATTTAAAATGAAGAAATAAAACAATACTAAATGAATAAAGTTTATTTATTTCATATCTGGCCACACATTGCTCTCTATCCAGTCAACGAAACTGGCAGTTCTAGTATACACGCTCGGTATGTTCGCTCTCGCACAGCCGTAGCCGAATGATGTTATTCCTACCAGGAAGTACACTGGCCATTGCAGTGTTAAGTTGATTTTAACTTGCAGGGGACCTCCAGAATCGCCCTTTGACACAAACAAAATTAGAATTAAATCAAATTAAATCAGCTCCACGCTATATGTGTGCGGGACACAGCAGTGAGCCAGAGGAAACCTAGTGTTAAGCCACTTCGTTCCCCACTTTTCACTGAATTCTGGACAACATTGCGTGTTGAGTGGCGAAAGTCAACGCCGCGCTTTGCATCGACATCAGAGTAAACGAATATATAAATGTAAATAAATATTTCATTTACTCGAGTGAGGATCGAATTCTCAAGTAGTCACGTTTACAGGCACACTTAGTGCCCCTGCGCCAGGACTGACCTCAAAAAAAATACAATATATTATTTATTATATACATATGTACTTAAAATTACATATATTTTTTCATTGAAATAATCCATTTTTTTAAAATAATATATTTGTTTTCTGTACGCATCTCTAACTATTTATTTCACTGTAAACTCGGGGAAAGTATTTTATTTCTATTACTTACATTTCCTGGCTTCTAAGCGGCGTTGAGTTTCGTCACTCAATACGTCATATCTTGAAATTTAAGTGAAACGTGGGGAACGGAGTGTTCTAACACTAGAATCTCTCCCTCTAACTACTTTGCTAAGTAGGATAAAGCGTAAAGACGCTTTTTTATAGCTACACTTACCTGACAAGTATCAATGCCACCAGGTAAATATCCAGCGCAGATCTGATGGTCAGTCAAGCCTTGCCAGTTTCTGTTTCTTCTCCATTTCAACAATTCGTCGCAGCTATCTGAATTTATGACATCAACTTTTGCCACTTGTAGCTCGGTGGTAGCTCGACGAGATACTGACCATTATAAATTAATACATTTTTAAAATAAAAAAAAATTGGCAAATACATGGTGATGGACCACTTTTTACGATTAATTATATAATACTCGTATTTTAATTAAATCGTGAAATTCATACAAAATGGAGCAAAAATGATACATAAATGTTCATATCTTTTGACTGCGTCGTATTAGGAGCTTAATTTCTATGCTCCAAGTTAAAAACCATGAAACACGTGTTCAATGAAATATTTTTAAGAGTCTGAATTTCAAATTTTATAAAAAACGGTACAGATTAAAATTTTTTTCCATACAAACTTTCAACCCGTATTTCATCCCTTTAAGGTTAAAATTTTTCAAATTCCCTTCTTAGTGGATGTCCAGAATATGAAATTAAACATCTGCCCAAATTTAACGTTTCTACCATCAGCCGTTACGGCTCTGCGTGCGTCTTACCTCAGTCAGTCAGCACAAGTCCTTTTATATATATATATATTAAGTTATTAGGTAGACGAATGGTAGGAAATAGTAAGAATTATTAGGTAGACGGTAAGTACGCACGGTCTTTACTTATCATCATACAATTTGAAGGCTAAAAATTCAGCCAATTCAGTAAAACAGTTGTATAAAATAACTATTATAGCAATTAGCAAATTTGTTGCTTTGCGTACATTTGCTTTAAAATGATATAACTTTTTTATTTATGAACGGATTGTAATGAAACAAACCCTATATGGTAAACTTGCCAGAATATTTTTATATATTGCAATAGTGAAAACGCATTTAAATTAAGCCGATTCTGAGATTAGCGTGAACAATCAGCCAAAAATAAAAAAAAATAACAACATTTGTTTTGAGTGACAGTATTATAATACAGCCGTTTATAGCCCGCGTGATGTGTCAACAATTAAATACGTTTTTCTCTAAATATATTTGTAATTTCGAAATAGTGTAAATAGAAAATTTTATCTTCGTTTAACGTAGAAAATTAAAAAAGTATTTAAGCGGATTAAGAGAATACCATTATGGACAAACATCCCTGACAATAAAAAATATATATGAAAATTACTATTTTTAGACAGAAATATGCTAACTATACGTTATCGTTGACAGATACAAATATGACAATAATACAGTACATTTTTTTTCATTTAGTACTTACCATTAAAGCAGCGCATGCGCGTAAGTGTCTCAACGGGTAGGACTTTACACACATTTATCGTATTTATTTCAAATTATATACGAATGTACATACAATAAACTTTATATACAAACTTTCCTTGAGAAATTCTCTACCTAATGGTAAAAACCGTATCAAAATCCATTGCGTGGTTTAGAAAAAGAAGATTTAGAAAGGCACAACCAGAGGTGGAGGGCGACTTTATTTTATATTATTATTATAGACAAGACTATTACTTTCATACAAAATGATATAACCTAAATGTAGTATTATTTTACTGTCTTGACTTAATGTTGTTTGAAGTCATTTGATATAACCACTTGGAATTATTTGATTATACGAAATTTCCAATATTTGCATTCAAAGTAAATATACTCGTACCTATACATTGTAACAACAGCAGGTTAAAGCTAAGTTATTTTAGAAGTCAATATTAGTCTTTAATATTAGATAGATCGGGCTTCGATGTAACTTGATTTGGTAAATTCTTTGAATACGTAAAATGTCACATTCATTTATAATATTAAAACCGCTTTCTATCTTAGTTTATTTTATTATTCAAATGCCAATCACCTTTTGAGACATTTTATCATTTAGTTAGATAAGTATAAAAATAACATAAATAATAATAATCCTACTAATATTACAAATATGAAAGTTATGGACAATGTGTGTTTGTTCCATTCTCACGCACAAACTGCTGAACCGATTTAGATGAAACTTTACACTTAGGCTAAAATTTGTGTAGAGAGTTTAATTATAATATAACAATATGATTCGTTGACTTGTGTTGTTATAGCAATTATAATGTCGTTTTATCACAGTGACTCAAAAGCTGACTTTAAATGTAATGATCTCAGATACTTATTGCACTGCATGAGATGAATTTGATCTGCAACCGGTCTTCGTTGCAACAATATAAAGATACCCGGCCTCTAGGATCGTTTTATGTGCGCTCGGTGAGAGTTGATAGAGAGACAAACGGCGGCGTTGAGATCCAACAGTTTATCGAATTCGCGCTAAAATTGTAGGGTATGGCCTATCTTAGCACTTGCTATATGAATGCTATATGTGGTGATGAAAATAACTTACTTGGATCCACCACTCCCCATCCAGAAACAGAAAGGGTTCCTAAACTGCTAGTATCCATGTTAGTCCAAAGACAAGCAGGGCGGATGAGAGGGCCGAATTCTACTGACTCCGCTAACTCCAATAAAGCTATGTCATTGTACAATTTAGGTGCATGATATTCTGTATATTTTATTATTCTTTCAATTCTAATTATTTTCGGTTGTGTTCTTATAGATATTTCCTGAAAATTAAAGAACTTTCAGTAAGATATAGATGAAATGATACTATGTAAATCGACACACTTTTTAAATGAATTTGAGAAAATGAAAATATGTTTGCATTTTCTCAAGTGCGAATCGAACACACAACCTGTCGCATTTGAAGTCACACGCTTGTGCCCCTGCACCCCGACTGGCACAAATTTAAGTCCAGAGTATTAACAAGTAACTTAAAACAAAAAAAACCCTACTGCTTATATTAAATGTATGTGTGTCACACAGTGACACTCGCGCCATTATACTGCATTCAGCATATAATAATAATAATAATAATTTATTCATATCAAAATTACAAACAAAAAAAATAAATAAATAAAAAATAAAATAAATTAGCTTCACGCTATATCCCGCACACAGCAGGGTAGGCAGAGGGAACCTAGTGTTAAGACACTCCGTTCCCCACTTTTTGCCGAATTCTGGAGGCATTGCGTGTTGAGTGGCAGAACTCAACGCCGCGCTTAACCTCGACACCAGAGCGAAGAAATGGAAATATAAATTTAAATAAATATTTCATCTCCTCGAGTGGGGATCGAACCCACAACCAGTCGGTTTTGCAGTCACACC
>JAATLQ010020542.1:27029-51652 GCA_013421005.1 Heliconius erato x Heliconius himera | reverse complement strand
TATATATATATATATATATATATATATATATATATATATATATATATATATATATATATATATATATATATATATATATATATATATATATATATATATATATATATATATATATATATAGTTTTACATAGAGATAGACGTGGCGCGGCGTTGAGTTCCGCCACTCAACACACAATCCCTCCAGAACGCGGCGGAAAGTCGAGAACGGAGCGTCTTAACACTAGATCCCCCTCTGCCTACCCTGCTGTCTGCGGGATACAGCGTGAAGCTGGTTTAAACGACAAAATTAAAACAATCAATCAAATTCGTATTTTAAATTCAAAATTATAATATAACCTCTGAATATTTATTATATTGACAATCAATTATTATCGCCATATAAAAGGGTAAAATGTTTTGACACATTTCGAGCGAAATTCCTTTGATAATAAATGAAATAAGTATCTGTCGATATAAAATTATAATATGAGCGAGCGCGAACGCTTTTGAAAAGGTTGAGCTGTCAAAGTTAATGACCGATGAAATATTAACTGTATCGTCGCTTTTACAAGACGGCAACAGCTTAGCCTTTCTAAGTATGAGTTAAATACTTTTATGTTAAAATCATAAAATAAATCAGCCTCATGCTGTATCCCGCACACAACAGGGTAGGCAGAGGGAACCTAGTGTTAAGACACTCCGTTCCCCACTTTCTGTCGAATTCTGGAGGCATTGCGTGTTGAGTGGCAGAACTCAACGCCGCGCTTAACCTCGACACCAGAGCGAAGAAATGTAAATATAAATTTAAGTAAATACTTCATCTCCTCGAGTGAGGATCGAACCCACAACTAGTCGGTTTTGCAGTCACACCTCGTGCCGCTGCGCCACGACTTGCCTCAACCTTTATGATTCTTTACATAATAGTCATAATAGTTGTCCATTTGGTGCAGTAAACACCAGTTAAACTAATTAAACATTAACTTTACACCGGCTTGTGAAAATGTTACTTGAACTACAAACTGAGAGCCCTGAACGAGGAATTTCAACAAAAGGGTTTGAACAAAAGATGGTTCCTAATTTCAAAATGTACGGTCTATTTAGAAACATTATTGTTTTGTTCTTGTAATAATATGATTGGAATTTTCTATGTGATAGAGTTATTTATGTAGTAAAAAGGGGCATTTTTAATGATATTATAGTCTGTAAATAGACATTTTTTATATTTTAGTTTGTTTGTATGAGTAGGACAGTTTATACGTCGGATGTTGTATGTATGTATGAGTATGTATGAATCGGATTCACGTTGTATCTCGCACATAGTAAGGTAAGTAGAAGGAGCCGTCGGAATAATTATATTAAAAAATAAATAAATCAGCTTCACGCTGTGTCCCGCACACAGCAGGGTAGGCAGAGGGAATCTAGTGTTAAGACATTCCGTTCCCTGCTTTCCGCCAATTTCTGGAGGCCTTGCGTGTTAAGTGGCGGAACTCAACGCCGCGCTTTCCCCTCAACACCAGAGCGAAGAAATGAAAATATAAATGTAAATAAATATTTCATCTCCCCGATTGCGGATCGAACCCACAACCAGTCGAATTACAGGCACACTTTGTGCCCCTGCGTCACGACTGGCCTGGATATTTTAGTTTGTTTGTACAAATAGGATAAACTATCCTATACGGACGGACGTTACATGTACGTATGAATCGGATTCACGTTGTATCCCGCACACAGCAGGGTAGGCAGAGGGAACCGTCCGAATAATTATTTATTACTAACAAATTTTTAATTTACATTTAAATAATATAATATGCTATAACCTTAAATTTTAATGTCGTACTAAAGAATTCAAATATTATAATGAAACTAAAAAAATATATGAGCTAATCAAGCTCGAGAGCATGGAAATGATATGTATGTATGTATAATTAAAAATTCAATATGAAAAAGAGTTGCATTTTACTTTGAAAAAACTTCGTCTCTCATTTATTTTTTGTTTTAAAACTATTCTCAACTCAAACTCTACGAGCTCTAATTTTGCTGGGATAAGAAAAATATTCGCTTCAAGTAAAATCTTTTCAGGTATTTTTCTGTTGAAAATTTGCAATGGAAACAGTTAATTTTTCGCTGTTGTTTACAGATTGATTTTTTTTTTAAGCTATATGAGAATCATACTTACCATCATACTAGTCTATTTTGTGATTTAGCACTCAACATTTATATACGGGCAAGGAACAGAGGATGATGTCACTCTGTCACACACACTGTCACTCGAAAGAAACACATAAAAATGAACTTAGTGTACCTTACAGGTATGTCTGGAAAGGACTTCCTTAGGGTCCTCTGTTGTATAATCACATGACCTCTGCTAAAATTTTTTGCAATATTAGTATTCTTTCGACATCGTCCTCTATTACAGCTCTAATTCTGTAGAAGACATAACTTATCGGTTAAATACTTATCGGTTAAATACTGCTTTGCACTATCTTAACCAGTGGCTCTTTGATCATGGTCTGGTATTATGTAGCAAAGTGCCAGGCGGTGGTGTTTACCCAAAAGAGAGTTATTCCAACGTTTGTAACTTTTTATGATAATGAAGTAAATAATTTTGCAGGAAGTGTAAAATTCTTAGGAATTAATGTCCATAAAAGACTGAATGAAATTACCCATACTGAATATCTAATAGGAAAATGTGAAGCCTTCAATGCTTTAGGAACTGTGTGGCGGGGTGTATCTTTATACTCAAAAACTACTGTAAAATGCTGTAATCGTAGTCATATAGATTACGGATTGTATCTTCTCTCTTCAAAAGAAAGCGTATTTGTGTAGCTTGCTGGATATCAAATCAAATTTAAAATTATACTACATTTAAATGAATCATCCCGAAGTCCTCCCTTTACGGGAGAGGTTGTCGCTTTGTTACAAGCAATTCTGTCCATACTCTTCCACGATTTTAAACAAATTGTTATATGTATGTGCTGACTCATTAAGCTGTATATTGGCTATAAAGAAAAAACCTTTTTATAGTAAATTAAGGTGTCCAATTATTTTAATGATTCGTGAACAACAGTACTCATGTTATCTAATTTGGATGTTGCTTTCTGAAATGTATTCAGTATGGTAATTTAGATCAATTTTCTTTTTTTTTCATCCCACGATCTGTTGTGCCTTGCACTAGCTCATTTCGATATGACATGGAATAAATTCTGGGAAATGACAAATCTCTGAAAAAATAATTATGGTTCTATACAACCCAATATCTCAAGGCGACCTTGGTTTTTTTTTCTCAAAAAATTACTGAATTAAGGATTTTATTATTAACTATTTGTCATCACTCACTGTGTGAATCCCTAACCTAAGTTAATCCATCCCTTATATGATGACCTTTCTCAGAAAGTTCCTTTAATGTTCAACGATTGTTAATTAGTCAGTTTTATATTTTGTTTTTTAGTTAATGTTGGTGTTTAGTCCTCTGTGTAAATTTTTATACAAATATATTAGATATAACAAGATTAAACTGTAAACTAATATATTTATAAAACATTAGTTATTACTAACTAATCAAATAAATTAAATAAATCAGGTTCACGCTGTATCCCGCATACAACAGGGTAGGTAGAGGAGAGAACCTAGTGTTAAAACACTCTTCCCGTTCACGTTCACACCGTTTTCCACTTTCTGCCGAATTCTGTTGAGTGGCAGAATTCAACGCCGCGCTTTGCCTCAACATCAAGGCGAACTTAAACTAAATATAAAATAAAATATAAGAATAAGTAAAGTTTGTTCAAAAACAAAATCTATGTAGATTTTTTATAGAAATTTATTTATATTTTTTATAGCTTCATTTTGTATCCTGACATCAGGGTAGACGGAGGGAACCTGGAAATTATTTTTTATTTTAAATTTTAATTCCAGCACAGGTCCACACAAACTAAGTTGCGGCAGCGACTAGTTCATACATAAAATTGCTTATAATATGTTGTGAAATATTTAATATAGAAACTTCTTAATACTTTATAAAACTGTATACGTAAAATTTTATCAACTAATCTTGTTACTAAAAAGTTTTGCTTAAAGAGGTTAATTAAGTATAATATATACAAAAATCTTACGGCAGGAAAGGCACTTACAGTCTCGCGTTCGTAATAAATATATGGATATTTACATATGATTATCATACAGCTCACCCTTGTGTATAAAGTAGCAAATGAAATTATAATATTGTTACTAAAAGATAATTTATTTAAACTTAACATATTAGAAACGTTTCTGTGTAAACTAAGCATTGAGTTTTGGTTTATAAATTACAATAACATAGTTATAGATTATCTTCAGACAATTGGCACTCTTGTCTTTTAAAAAAAGAATATCAAGGTCGTTTTCCAGTTGGACAGCATGTGACCGCACACGCGATGGTTAGGGGTTCGATTCCCACTGATGATAATGATTATTACGCTGTATGAGAATGTGCATAGCTAGATAGCTCTATCGTCTACCATGTACCCGCTGACCACTAGTCAACTACTTTAACTCCAACAGCCAGTGTCTTTGCACAAATAGACATTAAAGTGTCTAATTGTCCACAAATTATAAAATTCAACTCTGGTAGGATAGATCACAGTTGGTTATGGCAGTAAATTCAGAAACACGAAATTTTCTCTAACTTGCTTGTTCGAGTTTCGAGTTCGAAATCGAAATAAATCGTGAAGCTGAAAAAAATACATTACATATAGAGAACAACATGAAGCACATATGTATATATTAACTTCAATCAACTATATACGTGTATTTCATAATATATAATGGATTTAATCGAATTTTCTTCTCTGAATTGCAATTATATTTAATTTAATTTTAATAGCAATTTTTCAATATATATCTACAAAATAAGATGAATCCTTTTACTTCGACAGTAAATGATTATCATTGAAAGTTCCAATTTTTTTGACAAATAATAGCATGGTTAGCGTATTATTAAGAAATATGGCTTTTACATATTTTATACAGAAAATACCATAATAGTGCAATGGATCTATTTGGAAAAATTTGCTATTTAAGTTTCCGTACTTTATCAAGATATGATGCTGCGTTGAGTTTTGCCACAAAATATCTCGAATTTAGGCAAAGCGTGTCGTTGAGTTCCGCCATTTAATACGCAGTGCCTCAGCCTCAAGAATTCAGCAGAAAATGGGGATCAGAATGTCTTAACACTGGGTTCCCTCTCTCTGCCGTCCCTTTATATATATTTTATATTTTAATTATAAATAACTTGAACTATATCATTACAAGGCACCATGGACGAGCATGTGCTTTATGCATATTTGAGCAACATCAGGTTTAAAGATTACTTCGTCTCCTAGGGCATTTAAAGTATTTACTTCGTCCTTGAGGCCAGTCGTGGCGCAGGTTCACAAGGTGTGACTGTAAAATTGACTGATTGTGGGTCCGATCCCCACTCGAGGAAATGATATATTTATTTACATTTATATTTTCATTTCTTCACTCTGGTCTGGTTTCGCCACTCAACACGAAATGCCTCCAGAACTGGGCGAAAAGTGGGGAACGCAGTGTCTTAACACTAGGTTGCCTCTACCTACTCTGCTGTGTGCGGGATACAGCTAGAAGCTGATTTTATTTTATTTACTTTATCCTCATATAACATAATATGTGTAATATTATATCATATTTATATGATTTTGTGAATATTGAAATATTTGAGGCCTAACTTCATCTAGATATGGGGAATTAAAGACTATAAATATACATAAAATGGCGCAAGTGGGAGTCGATTTGATCTGTAATTTAAATTATTGTTCAAGTGAACTTTAGTATCGACAAGTCGAGGCACAAAGTGTCACTTGAGGAAATGAAATTTTTAATATTATCATCTCTTCGCTCTGGTGTCGACGCAAAGTGCGGCGTTGATTTCCGTCACTCTACACGCAATGCCTCTAGAATTCGGCGGGAACGAAGTGTCTTAACAGAAGGTTCCCTCTGCCTACCCTATTGAGTGCAAGATACAGCGTGACGCTAAAAAATATATATAAAAAAATAGTTAGTATCTATATCTATACTTATAATAAGTTAAGTAGAAAAAAACATTAAAATGTTTTTTTAATTTTTTTTAACCTAATTCACTATATGTATAACTAAGTTAACAGCCGCAGTTGTACCACTGCGCCACTGCGGCGACGATCAACGTCAATAGACGGACTCGTATAAAATAATTTCCAAATAAAAATCAAACAGCACAACCCTTTAAGAACAACCACAGTTCAATACAATTAAGGAGCAGAATAAGTGTATTTGTTCTCAAGTCTAAATTAATCTAGAACCGTCCTCGAAGGAACAAAAGCATTCGAAAAAATACAAGATGTAAGGGTCCCAAGTCAGGACGAGTAAATATTCCAGGATCCGTGCAATCAAAGCGAGTGTACCGGCGGTAACTCAAACACCAATCTCAGGAGGTCTTATACAATTAAGCCGCCGTGGGGTCGGAAGTCGCGACTGGCTACTTTCATCTTCTAATTATATATTTACAAATCTAATAATCAAGTCCCGAAACATATCTAGTGGCATTCATTTTGAATTTGATGGGTTAATTCTATTTTTAGGACTCTATACCGTAAAATGAAAAAAAAAAGTAAATCGTTATAAAATCGCTTTGTTGTCCATCTGTCCGTCGTCTATCAAGACTATTTATATTGGGCTGAAATTAATATCAAATATTGAAGTCTAGCGTAGTTTTAAATATTTGATATTAATTTCAACACAGAAAATAGCTCTTTGAGCGTAGAAAAAAGAAAAAAAACAAGTGTCTCAGTCAACGCAATCAAAAGATACGAGCATTTATGCATCGTTTTTGCTGCATTTTGTGTGAAATTTTCACGCACTTCACGCGGTTCTACAGTTACAAAGCGAGGACCTAGGTACCAATACAAATATAGGAAAAAATGCAATAACTGATAATTTATAGATTTTGATATCATGGTTTATTTAGTTCATTCAAAGCATCTTTTTGGCAAGATTTTTTTTCTATCTGTGAGTTTGTTGCAGTCTACTTCTTCGAAGCTCAGACTTTTTAATAATTTTACTTTATTAAGTTCTATGCAACCTTTAATTGTGCCATAATCTTTTAATTTAGCCCTTTCATTGATTTAATGATACCAATATTGAAGTCATAAATGTAAAATATGAAATCCGCCATTTTGAAGCGGTCGCCATCTTGAATTTACATTTTTTTATACCGTGCTTACTTCTTCTTGCTAATAATACCTATGATACCTATGACAAGAATATTCAAAAATGATATAAAATGTAGCATTTTTATTGAAGGAAATCTTGGGTTTATAATACTATGGATTATACATACATACATCACAGTATTGTCACCAGAACAAAAGGTATATACTAAATAACATGTCAATCGATCAACAAGAAAGGGATACAATTTCAATTACTAGATTTGGCCCACGACGAAGCTAAGGTAAATAAAACCATTTAGTAATATTTTTCTAATTTCACTGTTCCTATACGAAATACTAAGTGCAAGCAAATACATTTTCTCTGTGTATTTTATTTTTCAACTCTTATAGTAAATATTGTTAGTACTCTTGAATAATAGTGGACTATAATGGTTCAGTTTCAACGACACAATATACTCGTAGATGTATGGTTATAACTCAGAAATACAGTATGGCAGATGATCTACAACGTCCCGAGCAACACGTAACTAAATACATTCTGGATATACAATATACAGTAAAAATTACTACAAAATATAATTTTTTAGGGTTCCGTACCTCAAAAGGAACAAAACGGAACCTTTATAGCATTTATTTGAAGTTCGCGTGGAGATCTGACATTAGTACTCACTAGATCTGACATCAAACTCTCAAACTTAGATCACCAGTCTCTTGAAGCACAGACAAAATCAAGCTTCTTAGTCAACGAAATCAAAAGATACGAGCGTTTATACATCATGCATCTGGTGGACCGAGGATTTCTTGTATTATAGATCCTTTTAGCAGAGAAGGGAGGATTCCTCACTCTGAGAAATAAATTGTTTTTATTTACTTGATTTGAGAACAAAATAAAACAGCTTGAGTTTTGCCATTTAAATATGTGTCACTTAAATGTGTCACTGTCTCGAAAATTGGAGGATGCGTGAGAACGGAGTCTTAAAACTATGTTCCCGCTGCCTATTCTTATAAGGGGACTGAGATTGAGGACTTAACATTAAGTTTTAAAATAATATTGACTGAAATTTTTATCTTCAAATCATATAGTATTTATTAACAAATATAATTCTGTTTAGTTTTCTTTTATACTTATATGAATTTTTAAATTCAGTTTTAGAGCAGACAATCTATTGCTATACAATAAAAAAAAATATTTATGCATATTCTTGAAACCTATGCTAAATTTACTTTTATACAAGTTCCCGTAGGAATCGTTCAAAATTAATTTCTTAACCCAATTAATCAAATTAAACGCTAAAACGACTATCAAAGGCCATATTAGAACTCCACTGAGCAAACTGAGAACATCTTTATCGAATTAAATGTTCATCTATTCTCAATCTGATTTACAGTAGTATTACTGCTGTAAATTGTTTATTGTAAAATTCTTTATTGTAAAATGTATATTATAATAAAAACCAGGCAAGTGCGAGTCGGGCTCGCTCACCGATGATTCCGTACAAAAATTAAAGGTCTCGGACTTTTTCTGAAATTCAAACTTAGCTTGGCCACAGCCCTTTCATCTGATACCTCACTTGAACTAGGGGTTTTAATACTATTTTTTTTTTTCTTTTTTCTTATTGATATTATATGATTTAACCAGAAACGTATAATTTTGAGATTTTTTCCTGAACTAATACTTCCTGTAGATACTGCCAAATTTCATAAATCTATATCAACCGGAAGTACCCTATTAAATTTGATGGGCACCATCAAGGGAATCAAAATTAATTTGTAAATACGCGTATTTTGCGAAAAAAACCAGCCATATCGTTTTTTTATTAAATGTAGAAATACAATTTTTTCAGGAAATGACTTATGTCACATTTCATAATTTTAAGTCTACGTTTTATAAATAAGTTTGGAACTAGATTTCTGTGTTCCAAATACTTGACAATAGACCCGAATAATCTCAAGATGAATGGTCTCGACAGACGGACAGACGGACAACAAAATAATCCTATAAGAATTCCGCATTTTTCTTTTAAGATACGGAACCCTAACAACGACGTGACATTGTCTAAAACAAACAATTTTTCAATTACAAAAAAGTGCGTACTTACAAATTGTATTGTTAAGGAAGAATATTATTCCGTTTCCATTATTCTCTACAGACATGTTTTACGGAAATTAAACGTCGATCTTTCAAGTACTCCACAGCTCCCATTATACGCACAAAGAGTATCAGAAAATTAATTACCAGCCGTAAGAGTGTAAAGTAGGTCCGTATATCATAAAACAATATTACAGAACAAAATTTTATTATAGTATTAGTAATATATTTTTTTTTAATTTTGAACCTTTTTGAACCAATTACGAAGGAAGACAATTTCAAAAGTGGACTCAAAATCACTTTTGAGCTATTTTGAACAGTTTCTTAAGTTATTAATAAGTAAATAAATATTTTTTACGTTTATTTTTATATTTATATGTATGTTCCAATAAATATTGATATCCCACAATATAGGTCAATATGTTGTGATTACACTTGAAATTATTAACTTAAATCATATACAGTTTTAATCAATGCACTGTATTTTTATAACAAAACAAAAACAGAACTGGATCGCTTTAATCATATCATAGCATTAATATCCATAGAAATTATGTCATTAGTTGTCATATAGAAGTAAAGAAATTGTAATATATACTTTATAGCGCAATATAGAAAGATAGGCAGAGGGAACCTACTGTTAAGACACTCCGTTTTCCACTTCCCGCAAATGTTTCGAGGCATTGCGTGTCGTGAAAAAATGAAAATATTCCCGAATGGGGTTCGAACCAACAACGTCGTCGACGACGACGGCCTCGTGTTATATGCGTATAGTGTTATTTCCTGTATTTTAATGTGAAGTAAACCAATATTCTTCATAATTATCAATTTGTGAATTAACAGTAAATACAAATACTTACACTTTTCAGCTCGGAGAAGTGGCCGGGACTTACGACTCAAGTGTAGGGTTCAGTGGCCTCTTTACAACGCATTAACACTCGCCTTATAAAATTTAGTTTAATTTAAACTTCACGCTAAATCAAAATGAAATTGGGAACCTGGGACCTAGTGTTACGACACTCCGTTCCCATTAAGATACTTCCGTTCCCACCGAATACTGGAGGCATTGCGTGTTGAGTGGTGGAACTCAACGCCGCGTTTTGCCTCGTTACCAGAGTGAGGAACTGAAAATATTAAATATTTCATTTCCTCAGTAGGAATTGGACAGTTGTTTACACGCTTGTGCCCTGCGTCACCACTCGCCTTTATATTTTTTTAGTTATTTATAAATAATTTATAACGCTACTATTAGTCAAATTATAGTTGCCATTGCATATTAAAAGATATTTATTATTATCGATAAAGCGCATAGCAAGCCATTTTATTATGGCGCAGCGGCACAAAGTGTGACTGTATACCGACTGGTTGTGGGTTCGATCCGCACTCGAGGAGATAAAATATTTACTTAAATTTATATTTCCATTTCCCCGCCCTGTTGTCAATGAAAAGCGCGGCGTTGAGATCTGCCATTTAACACGCAATGCCTCCAGAATTCGGCAGAAAGTGGGGAACGGAATGTCTTACACTAGGCTCCCTCTGCCTACCCTGCTGTGTGCGGGATACAGCGTGAAGCTGATTTATTTATTTTATTTTATAAATATAAAGAGTCAACAATAGTAAAGTTATAGTAGATTTCCAACGGCTTCTCTGGTTAAGCGCATCGAGTCATATATCCGTAATACAAATACTATCTAACCCTTGTTTGTACACGCACGTGTACAGTCAGCTATAATAAGATTTGACAGTCACAATGACAATACAAGAACGAGTAGAGCATAAAGATTTATTCAAAAGTACAAGCTTCTATTTAATTTGCTATGTACGTTTGAGGCCAGCCGTGGCGCAGGACCACAAGTGTATCATTGTAATTGCAACGGGTTGTGGGTTCGATTTATCTTTTTTCTACGGTCTGGTGTCGAGGCAAAGCGCGGTTTCCACCACTCAACCCTAATGCCTCCACTATTCGTCGGTAAGTTGAGAGAGAAGCGTCTTAACACTAGGCCTACATGCAGGATATAACTTGAAGATGAGAATATGTTTGTTCGGGCTTTATAACAGATATGAAAAAATTTTTTTTAACAGACATCTTCACCTGATTAAGCTGCTATTATACACACACGTTTAGTTTAAATGACAATTATTGGTTTAAATTTTACATGGCGGAACACCTAAGATGGTAGATTAAATTTGTTCAATGCATCCCCACGAATGTAACGGCTTGCTAAGAACAACTCAAAAAATAAAGTGACGTCACTCTTCATCTAATATGGCCGATTTCTAAAGATGCTTTTCTACTTAGGACATCAAATGACTTGTTGAGAACGCGAAATAAACTGTTGTTTACATAAGCCCGAACGTGGCCGTGAGTAGGTTAAAAGAAATAGTAAAAAAAATATATTAATTATTTATGTATAGTTTAATTTTTCCGCTCTGGTGTCGAGGCAAATCGCGGCGTTGAGTTCCGCCATTCAACATGCATTGTCTCCAGATTTCGGTGAAAAACACGGCATGGAGTGTCTCAACACTAGGTTCCTTCAACCTACCCTGATGTGTGCTAAATACAACGTGAAGCTGTTTTTTTATTTAAATTAAAAAAAAAAAACAAAAAATACAAGTATTTAAATGCGCTATAAAGTATAAATTTAACTGCATAGATAAACAAGTAAATTAAATAATAACTTCGTCGGAAACTAAATAAATACAAGTATTTAAATCTGGCGACAAGCTGCTAAATGATATAAACTGTGTCAGTAAAAGTTTTACAGGAAAACTTTATTTTATACTTTTTAGTGCGCTGAAATATAAGCTTGTTTTGTAAACATTTTTTTTTATACTTTTAATTTATTTAATATGAAAAAAAAATCTGCTTTACACTGTGTCCCCCACACAGTAGGGTAGGCAGAGGGCACCTAATGTTAAGACACTCCGTTCCCCACTTTCTGCCGGATTCTGGAGGCATTGCGTGTTAAGTGGCAGTACTCAACGCCGCGCTTTGCCTCGACACCAGGGCGAATTAATGGAAATATAAATTTAGGTAAATATTTCATCTCCTCCAGGGGGGATCGAACCCACAACCAGCCGGTTTCACAGTCACACTTTGATTTAAGAGTTCATTTACCCTTTTTACTACTTAAAAGCGATTATCTCATAAATTATTAGAATACGAGTATGTACAATAAAATTATTGTATTCATAATTTTTCAAGATTTTACTACATAATTTGGTAGAGGTTCATAAAATTCACCTACCTTCATCTTTACAGTAGCCATAGTCTTCGAGTAAATTGATTGTGACGTACGGAACCCCTAAAAACATTGGTCGAACACGAGTTGGACCCGCATACCGTACTCACCTGTCGCACTCACATATCCATACCAATTTCTGAATTATATATCAACGGGAAGTACAGTTTGAAGTCAAACTTAATTTTTTGAACTTTTGCACTCATTTTGTAGGAAATAAGCTACAAATATAAGTATGTAATTATTTATTTCTATGAAATATGTATAAATAACATTTTCATATTTCGGAATTTTTCCTTTATTTGTATTGTTAGTTTTTAATTCGTGAAAAAAATTATAACTTTAGGTCCACGAAAAGTGCCTTGTAGATTTTGGTTTGATTCCGAAATTTGCAGAAATGCTCAGCTGTATCTTTTGATTGCATTGGCTTAGAAGCTTTATTTTTCACAGCTCCAATGGACAGTAGACCTAAGTACTTGACATAAATTTCAGCTTGACACCTTCACGCGTTCCTGAGAAAAAGGATCTCGATTTGACGAACAACAATGTAATACTTAAGGGTGGCGTTTTTGCCTTTTAAAGTCCGGAAACCAAAAAACATCAACTTATCAATATGATCGTCATAAAATATAGCTATACGTCCAAAACAAGACTATTTTTTACACTCATAAATCACTATTACATTTTGCATAAAGCGACGCATAAAACTGCCATTTCATTGTGTCACAGAAATCGGAAAATTTATGTTTAATAATACAAAACGAGGTGAATGCTGACCGGGGATGCTCAATTTTTTTAAATAATAATTATTTTGTTTTCAATTTAAATTTTGTATGAAATAAATTCAGTATATCATCATCACTCTTTTTGATTAAATGTATGTATCTACTTATTATATACTAGCGGCCCGCCCACGGCTTCCCCCGCTTTGTTTATTTGCTTGATATCTCTTTGAAGATCAAATCGTTCTTTATCGCTGTGTTGAATTAATTACGATTTTAACTTAACTGTTATGATTTATGAAGGTAATCTCCACTAACAATTCAATTTTGTTTACTTTATTGTATAAAATATTATAATAGTGGTTCAAAAATATATATCTTTATCAACAGTCATATAATCAAGACGTTTCGAATGTCATTCTTTAGCCAGGAATCTTACGTTCGCAGGCAAACTAATGCCTTGAGTTCATTCAAATGATGATAACTTTTTTTTAATGAACCGATTTTGATAAACCAAACTTAAGTAGTTAAGTTGAGTTAAAACAAAGCAATTGGTGAAAATTTTAAGTAATCGGTTCAGTACTTTCAGAGAAAAATGTGGACATAAATATATCGACAGACAGACAGACAGACACAAGAAATTAAAAAAAAAAATTGTGCGTCCTATTATTCTTATTAAGTATCCCTCTATCCATTTCAGTCAAAATTACTAAATGTACAGACAATATATTTTTACTGTCTTATTATATATAGAGATTAAATGCCTATCTTCAAGCAAATCTCACATCATAACAAAATAGGTAGGTGGAGTAAACAATATTTTTTTAGCTTTGCGCTGTATCCCACACATACAAGGTGTCCTTTTGCCTAGAAGGAACGTGGGCACCTAGTGTTAAAATATTCTATTTACCGAATTCAGGAGCGTTGTGTGTTGAGTGGCGTAACTAATTGATGTGCTTTGCCTCGTGTCCAGAGTGAAGTAACGTAAATATTTAATATTTCATTCCTTCGAGTGGGAATCGAACGCTAACCCGTTAGATTTACAATCACACGCTTGTGCCCCGGCGCCGTGACTACTCTCAAAATTGACACAATGACTTTATTAAAATGTTTCGTCTAAATATTTCATCGAACTTAGAACCATCACAATATACTATTAACTACGTCTCAACTATGTCTTAGCAACAGATAAAAACAGATATTTCATTTAAGGGTAGCTTTTATTTAAAAGCTACCCTTAATGTATAAATATTAATGTATATAATAGAACTTTCTGAAACAAAATCCAACTTATGAATGTTAGATCTGTTATTGTTTGCTCCAACTCGTTCATTCCTTTGTAACATCATGCGAAATTAGGCACCGTTCTAATATGATGTAATTTACGTATACGGAATATGCTTAGAAATATAAATATAGCTATAGCTATATGCGTATTTGTGAAGGCTTTGTGGCTCGAGGGAGTTTCTTTTTCAGCTTCACGCTGTATCCCGCACACAGCAGGGTAGGCAGAGGGAACCTAGTGTTGAGACACTCCGTTCCCCACTTTCCGCCAACTTCTGGAGGCATTGTGTGTTGAGTGGCGGAACTCAACGCCGCACTTTCCCCTCGACACCAGAGCGAAGAAGTAAAAAAAAAAAGTAAATAAATATTTAATCTCCTCGAGTTGGGATTGAACCCACAATCAGTCGATTTACAGGCACACTTTGTGCCCCTGCGCCACGACTGGCCTCAAGGCAGTTACTAGTTCAATATCATTCTTTATTTTAATGTTTTATGTGATTTAAATCCAGAAATTGTCAGGTACGACAAAAATTACTGCCAAATTCAATTATTTATTTTTTTTAATAAAAATATAAGGAAATGATGTTGATACAAATTGTATATTTAAGCTGCTTTTAAAAAAAATGTTAAGTATAAGAGAGGCCGACACGACTTAAGCACAATTTTCGTGAGTCCCATCCATAATATTTATTTTCTAAATGATTTTAATTTCTTGGCTCTGATCAATCAAATCACGGCGTTAAATTTCTTCACTCAATGCATAATGTTTAGATTTTTTTTTCAGCTTCACGCTGTATCCTCATAGCAGGGTAGGCAGAGGGAACCTAGTGTTAAGATACTCCGTTTCCCATCCCGATTCTGGAGGCATTGCGTGTTGAGTATGCGAGTAAATGGAAATATAAATTTAAGTAAATATTTCATCGCCTCGAGTGGGGATCGAACCCACAACCAGTCGATTTTACAGTCACACTTTGTGCCACTGAGCCACGGCTGGCCTCAAGAAAGTTTAGAAAATTGAAATATGATAAATTAGAAAGTTTAGAAAATTGAAATACGATAAATTCATCACCTGTGGAAAATAGTTCGAAGCGAAACCAAAACAAACTACAAATTCTAACTTCTGTTTTAATCTGTCCATATTGACATAACGAAAAACCCGGAAAAATGGGTTTTAAAATGTCAGCCCGTAAGCACTCTCAAACGTGATTTAGACTACGTTTCGAATGCAAATCGGATTATTTTCTATATACTATAGATATCTTCTACTTTCTATAGTATATCTTACTACGTTACTTTTATTTTGAAAAGCACTTTTCCTATTCCTGCTCATTTCTGTGAAGGTAAATTGAAAGGGTCAAGCAACATTATGGTTTCCTTTTGGAGTAAATATTATGTATATATAATTATGTGTTGTTATGTCCATCAGTCCCTCCAAAGTAGCCTACAATGTTTGGGTTAAGAAAAATAAATATCCCATACTCCGTATACATTATCTATGTGGGTACAATTTACTGGTACCTGTATGTAATGCTTCTATCTTTTATTTTTCTAATGCAATCAGATCAAAAAGCTTATAAAATTGTTGACCCTATAATAAAAATACTTAAAAATACATCCGACATTTAATAATAAAAAACACAATCAAAACAATCGAAACAATCAAAAACATTACGTCTCGACATTAAATCTCTCGTGCCTGTTTAAAACCTCCTAAGTTGTTAAACACCTAGGCACGAGTTAAGTTGTATGAGTTACCAAATATATACAAAATAGATGTACATCTTTGTCCAATAGTCATCCAAAAATACGCCGCCGTACAAAAGCATAACATGCCGCGAAAGTACTTTCTCCGCTGCATGGCCCTACAACATTTTATGTTAGGGATTCTTACCATTTTTTCAGCGGACTAAAAAACTGAAACTGTCGGTTTTGATGTCCAATCGATGTTCACCAGTATATCCATTAAGGACTGCTTCAGGATTGTCAAGCGGAAGCTAAAAGATAACAATATGTCTAAAGAATATCTTAAACTTTTAGAACACTGACTCACATATAAATGTCTAGTGTTCAATCAAGAATTCTATTCACAAATAGATGACATTCCTACGGATAATATTTATATATCTCTGAATCATCTCAATTCTATTAATGACAATATTCAATTCACAATAATCAAATAATCCCAATGGCATAATAGGCCACACAGTACATAGGAAACGCACGCACACCAATAGATACCTCAATGGTGAATCTCACAACCACTCTACACAGTTATCTACCGTTGGCGAATCTTTGTTTCAGTGAATCCACCACCTTTGCGAAGCTGAACATTTAATAGACAAGTTTTAATAAGTAAAAAATGTTCTTCACCAAAACAAGCTGCCAGTTCCCCGCCAGCGTTATCAGAAGACCAATATGCCACCCACAGTAGACAGACAGCCGGCACTTCTACCATATGTGAAGGGGGTTACAAATAAAATTGGCAACATCTTAAGAAGAACTACCATAAAAATTATATTGAAGCCTAACAAGTTAGCCAATTCTGAGTAATGAAACACATCTTTGATATCAAGAATGGGCATGTATCGATGTCAGCTGTGTGTGAGCATTCTGTGAATAAATTCAGCCATTATATCAGGTTTGATAAACCCGAAATCCTCGCTAAAGAAACCAGATATATTCCTAGAATGATCCACGAGGCTGTTAAAATACAAAAACATCCAAATTTCAATAGAGAAAGTTTCCGACCACCCTGGTTGGAAACTTTCCACCACCTGGGACTTACTCAAACCATACCAGAGTAGAAGATACACTCAGCTCAATCTGCAAGAGTCCAGGGCAGTACGCGTGGCAACAAGAAATCGTTGGCGGTAGTTTTATTTATTAATTATTTAACTGACAGACGAATGCTACCGTATACGTGGTCGTAGACGAGTCTACGACCACGTATGACCACAGACTGCAGCAAACTGTTCGAAACGTCAGGTTTCCAAAACTATGTAATAAATATATGTGATTGATCCAGTTAAATAGTTTAATTTAAAACAAACAATACAGCCGAAACTTCTGCGTGTGAAGAGTTAAAATATATACGTCTACACTAGTCTATAATAATAATATAAAGCTGAAGTCTGTTTGGTTGATTGCGCCAATCTCAGGAACGACTAGTGCCTGCAAACAGAAATACTTCAAGCACTTAACGTCATGCATAGTTCCTAATTTGACCAAATATACAGAAATTTTAGATTTAATCTTATAATAAAGTACTAAAGTACATATAGCTGTACAGTACATATACATGTACCACATTATCCTATAATCCGCTGTGAGTATACCACGTAATGCAATATTTATATCAGAAGGTTGCAGACAAAATAATGAAAGTATTGTTTGTTAAAAGCTTCCGGCGAACGTGCTTAAGTAGCATTGCTCACTGCGCTGAGGCTGCATTTTCAAATAATATTTTAACATATATGTATATATTTAAAGGAAAATGTATGCATGCATTTTTATTTAGTTAATATTTGTTTTTACTTTAGCTTAATTTCACGCTGTATCCCGCACGTAGCTGGGTAGGCTGAGGAACTTTGAACCTCGTGTTAGAACACTCCGTTCTCATTAAGATACTTGTGATCCCCCCTTTTCGTCGATTTCTAAAGCCAATACGTACTGAGTTGCGGAACTCAACGATGCGCTTTGCCTTGTTACAAGAGCGAGAAAAAGGAGATATTAAATATTTCATTTCCTCGAGTGGGAATGGAACCCACAACCTGTTATGCTTACAGTCAGTCACCTGCTTGTGCCCCTGCGCCACGACTGGCCTCACTTGCTTAATGTGAGCTAAAAAATACAAAAAATATATAATTTATAATAAAGAATGAAGAGATTTTCGCGATAATAAAACACAAATAGACTATTGAGGAAATATTTTCCCTTGTAATAGCATCTACAACGAATATTTCGGTATTCATACACAACTCAAAGGTTGTCATTAAATTTTTATTCTATTTTCTTTTTACCATACATATACAATTTTTTTTTTTGAAAAATAAACACAAACAAATTAAAATTACATAAAAGTGACACAAACTAACGAGCACGCTAACGATGATGGAGTTGAGTATAATCTGAGAAATGTCTTCTTAATTAATGATAGGAACTTCGGAAACAGACTGGGGGAAGTCAACCCGGTGCGATGTATCCTTGGGTGTTGCTAGTGGTGATAAAGTTATAAGAGGTGTTTGGTTAATTGAATAGTAATTCATCAATTTTGTAACCGAATTTATATATTTTTTTAGCTTCCCACTGTATCACTCACCCAGCAGAATAGGCAGAGGGAACCTAGTGTTAAAACATTCCGTTCCCTATTTCCCGCCCAATTCTGGAGGCATAGTGTGTTGAGTGGCGGAGCTCAACGTCTCGACACCAAGGATTCGATTGAGAATCGAACCCATAACCTATGGTTCATACAGTCACACGCTTGTGCCCCTGCACTACGACTGACCAGAATTTATATATTGTATAATAGATAAACTATGGTGATAAGATATTTATGAGAACTAGAGAAGCAATTGACGCGTACAATACGCGTTGCTGTAGCGACGTATATGTCAGTTTATATAATAGTGTATATTGTCAAACATAGTTATGGTTGTCTGTATATTTTATTAATTTAATGTATTTTTATGTCTTATTCTATAAAAATATTTACATTCTGAACTCATTTGCTATATAAATTATAAATATGCTAAATTTCAAACTCCTCCGTCCGCGTAATTTTCGTAAAACACCATACAAAGTTTTCGCTTCACGTATTAATGTTTAGATAAGTTGTACGAAAAACTGTTACTTAGATTTTAGCCTCAGGTTGCAAAACCAGATTTCAATTTTTATTTTTTACTTTCTATATGCTAGCAGCTTGTGTGAACCAAAAATATCGGAATAAAAATATAGGAATTGGTTTGATCCCAGCATTTTATGAGAAATCTTTTAGATTGTTTTTTATTAAAAAATGAGAGCCAGATACGATTATTTTTTTAAGCTTTATGCTGTATCACGGATATAGCAGAGTAAGCAAAAGGAGCTTAGTGT
The DNA here is from genome assembly GCA_013421005.1 of Heliconius erato x Heliconius himera. Lineage (NCBI taxonomy): Eukaryota > Metazoa > Arthropoda > Insecta > Lepidoptera > Nymphalidae > Heliconius > Heliconius erato x Heliconius himera. Next base: position 32,043 of record JAATLQ010020542.1, on the reverse strand, counting down.
TAAGACACTCTACTCCCCACTTTGCAACGAATTCTATGTGTGTTTAGTGACGGAACTCAACGAAGCGCTTTATCTTAAAACCAGAGTGAAGAAATGGAAATATTAAATATTTTATTTTCTCGAGTAAGGGAACCGAACTGTTGCATATATGCAGTCACAAGCGTGTACACCTGCGTCACGAAGACCTCAAATCTATTAAATATATTGTTCAAATAAAAGTTATTTTTTAAATAATCTTATTCCAAATCTTATGTACATATATGAAATTTGAACCCATAATGGTAGGTTTCCGTCAGTCATACAAAACAGTTTAAAACTACCCTACGGTAGCATCGTTTTCTATGCAAATACTCCATAAAGAATTAACAATGTCCTATTAGATCTCTCTAAAGCCGTCAGTGACCTATTTAAATTCAATGAATAAATCTATATTACAAATGGCCTAGTCGACATTGACAGTAGTAAGTGCTCTGAAATGCTAATATTGGGTCCTTATTGTTAATACTGTAACCTATCGGCGCACAAAAGCTAGTATTGTACGCTATCAACTTATATTTGCACTTGAATGAGATTTGGAAAAATATATAAGGTATAAAAGAGAAGGAAAAAAAATCATTTAAAAATTAGTTTCTTTAACGTTTGGACTGCCAAACTAAAGTTTAAAGTTTAATACTACATAGTATCGTACGTACGTATGTACGTACGTACGATAAAAATGTATTTTTAAAATATTTAGAATAAAAAGATTAAATTTTTGAAACCGTGTATATTGTTAAGTTCAATATCTTTTTTTTTCAGTTTGTTTATACGGTCTGTATTGATAAACCGCTCTCTATTTTGAGATTGATTTTGATAAGCCGTTATCATTCATAGATATGTAATTTATGAATTAAAACGGCATCTCAAGATCGATCTCAGTCTTGATAGCGGCTTATAAATACTGGCCTTAAAGTCTTAAGTGTATAATATATAGACGAGTGCCCTTGATTCGCTCAGGACTCAAAAATACTTTGTTTGGGTTTTCACTTATCCCGCGGGATCTACTTAATAGTATTGGATAAAAAGATGAATTACTAGAAAATTTTTCATCGTTATTTAGAATAAAATATGTCTTAAAATATTAGGCGAAATTGAGACAAAATTTATTATATTTCTGTCAACGGCAAATTAATCTTCTAAAAATTAATATTTTGGTATAAAATTGAATAGAATTTATTTAAAACAAAAAACCTTTCTTAGTGGATATGTTTTATCAGCTTCACGCTGTATCCCGCACACAGCAGGGTAGGCAGAGGGACACTAGTGTTAAGATACTCCGTTCCCCACTTTGGATTGCGTTCTGAGTGGCGGAACTCAACGCCGCGCTTTGCCTCGACACTAGAGCGAAGAAATGAAAATATAAATATAAATAAATATTTCACTTCCTCGAGTGAGGATTGAACCCACAACCAGTCGATTTTACTGTCACACTGTGCCTCTGCGCCACAACCGGCCTCAGTGGCCTAGTGGATATGTACTATTTTAAAAAGCTTCATAAATTTCGTCCTTTATTACCATGTTCTTAAATTTATCAATAGTTAAAGGAATATTTTTCAATTTATCATTTTATTTTGAAATAAAATATAACAACATAACTGAAACGGAGCAAAAGCTCTTCCATTAAGCTGTATAAGCTGTATGTACTTTTCATCAGACTTGTTTTCCAAAGTGGTTTCTGTTTGTGTGTTCTTAATAAACACAGGTCTTAGTGAAGGCAATATTATTAAATAACTTTTAATAAAATAAATGGCGCACACGTGGAGACATCAATATTTTAAAAATTAGCTTCACACTGTATCCTGCACACAGCAGGGTAGGCAGAGGGAACCTAGTGTTAAGACACTCCGTTCTCCACTTTCTGCCGAATTCTGGAGGCATTGCGTGTTGAGTGGCAGAACTCAACGCGCTTAACCTCAACACCAGAGCGAAGAAATGGAGATATAAATTTAAGTAAATATTTGATCTCCTCGAGTGGGGATCGAACCCACAACCAGTCGGTTTTACAGTCACACCTCGTGCCGCTGCGCCACGACTGGCCTCAATATATTATTATTATATATTAATTGTGTTCTTAGATACTTATGCATCATATATATATTTTTACTCATATCATAAAGCCGATGAGTTTGTTTGATTGAACAAGCTAATCTCAAAAACTACTGATATGAAATGAAAAATTCTTGTAGCGGAAATGAAAAACATACATACAAAAAAGCGATTGAGAGCTTTCGTTGAATGTTGCGTAGTAGTCTTATTTCTATATGGTATTTCCATTTCACCACACGGGCAATATTCCGAGTAAAAGCTAGTATAACATAAAGGTAGCTACGGGTAAAGATAAATAATAAATAATAAATAAATGTTTTCAATTTTATCTTTTTTAATATTTTTTGTTTGTTGAAATTAATACAGTACACATTCTTGTTTTCTTAGATATTACAATTGGGTTGCTTGGAATCGTAAATATATCAAATATTCAGTTTATAATCCAATTAGAATATATTTATAACAAACTCACTACCTTCTTTTTTATCAGCATCACGCTGTATCCCTCACTCAGCAGGGTAGGCAGAGGGAACCTAGTGTTCCCCACATTCTGCTGGATTCTGAAGGCATTACGTGTTGAGTGGCAGAACTCAACGCCACGCTTTGTCTCGACACTAGAGCGAAGAAATGGAAATATAAATTTAAGTAAATATTTCAACTCCTCGACTGGGGATCGAACCCACAACCAGTCGGTTTTACAGTCACACTTTGTGCCGCTGCGCCACGACTGGCCTCTTTTTTTTAAGTCGTTAAAAATACAATGAAGATTAAATAAATGAAAAAAAAAACGATAAAAATAACAATTGTTCATTCCATTTGAATGTTATCATGACATTGCAGTAAGCAGCGGTTGAGGTCGAGCTCAGGTAGTAAATTCACATCTTCATATTATTTTATGCTGCGCTTTAAAGTGGCTTCGGGACGTTTCTCAGATAATCCTCATAATGCCCGAACGGTACCATTCTCACATTCAATATTCTATGAAAGCTTACAGCGAAAAGATTATTTTATAAATGTTATTCAAACTTCTAAAGGTATAGGAATTAAAATTAAATCAGCTTCACGTTGTATCCCGCATACAGCAGAGTAGGCAGAGGGAACCTAGTGTTAAGACACTCCGTTTTCCAATATTCTGGAGGCGTTGCGTATTGAGTGGCGAAACTCAACGCCGCGCTTTACCTCGACACGGAACACCAAGTGAAGATATGAAAATATAATTTTAAATAAAGATTTAATTTCATCGAGTAGAGATCGAACATACAACCAGTTGCGTTACAGTCACACATTCGTGCCCCTGAGCCACGACTGGCTTCAAGTTAAGTATAAGAATTAATACAATATTAACATGGTACAAATGTGCAACACAACAAAAATGCCTTTATTATTTGGTAATATTCCGTTATTTAACTTAATTTATCTTATGCTTTTATCTGATAAGAGCTAATTTTTTACTTACTTTTCTCTTTCCAACCTAAATAAATCACGACCATGAAACGGAAATTTTAAACATAAATATTTCCCTGAGTGAACATATTTATCTTTAAGGTTTAGTGTTTAAATTTATTATATAAAATCAATTAGTAATAAAGTGATAAGTGAGGCCGGTCGTGGCGCAGCGGCACGAGGTGTGACTGTAAAACCGACTGTTTGTGGGTTCGATCCCCACTCGAGGAGATGAAATATTTACTTAAATTTATATTTCCATTTCTTCACTCTGGTGTCGAGGTCAAGCGCGGTGTTGAATTCTGCCACTCAACACGCAATGCCTCCAGAATTCGGCAGAAAGTGGGGAACGGGAATGTCTTAACACTGGGTTCCCTCTGCCTACCCAGCTGTGTGCGGGATACAGCGTGAAGCTGATTTGATTTATTTTTTTAATTTTAATTAGTAATAAACACAAATTGAATAAATAAAAAAAATCACAATTGCTATATTTTTTTTATAGTGACTAGTCATCACTTTGTTGCGTGGATTTTTAATATGTAGAAAAAAATAATATTTTTTCCAGTCATCTAGAAGTTTCCAGAACATTTTTCTTAGTAGTTTAGTTCTTTTTTCGTAGTGGGGCACTACACAATATAGCCTACTTACAATGTCAAATGCCAGTCATTCGAAAAGAGTTTTATATACTATACAGATATAATTATGATTTTATTACCTGTAATTATAGCCTTAGACGTCATAAGTCATTAATATACAAAAATTGTTGCATAAAAAACGATAAATGATATTATTATATCAAATATGATGTTGCGGATGATTTTTCATGTAATATTTCTTTTATTAATTTTAAATGTATTATATTCCACACTATCAGTGAGATTTTGCTTTAAAATGTTGAATATTTTGAAAAATCGCGTAAATGTCAGCAGATATTAACGTCGAGAAAGGTAAGAATGTAAGTTTTGAACTTTCTATGTAGTTTGCACATCACTTAAACTTTTTAAAGGGGTCCACTTAAAACTACTTTAGTGTGAATATAAAAACTTTTAATCGCTTAAGACCTTTTATAGATTCAGGGTGTTTATATTATTTATATATAGTTTCATTTTCAATTTATCATTTTGTTATATAACTATTATTACTATTATTATTATTATTATTGGGGCCAGTCGTGGCGCAGCGGCACGAAGTGTGACTGTAAAACCGACTGATTGTGGGTTCGATCCCCACTCGGGGAGATGAAATATTTACTTAAATTTATATTTCCATTTTCTTCGCTCTGGTGTCGAGGTTAAGAGCGGCGTTGAGTTCTGCCACTCAACACGCAATGTCTCCAGAATTTGGCAGAAAGTGGGGAACGGAGTGTCTTAACACTAAGTTCCCTCTGTCTACCCTGCTGTGCGCGGGACTGGTTGTGGGTTCGATCCCCACTCGAGGAGATGAAATATTTACTTAAATTTATATTTCCATTTTCTTCACTCTGGTG
>JAATLQ010020542.1:0-26929 GCA_013421005.1 Heliconius erato x Heliconius himera | reverse complement strand
AAGAGCGGCGTTGAGTTCTGCCACACAACACGCAATGTGTCCAGAATTTGGCAGAAAGTGGGGAACGGAGTGTCTTAACAATAGGTTCGCTCTGTCTACCCTGCTGTGCGCGGGACTGGTTTTGGGTTCGATCCCCACTCGAGGAGATGAAATATTTACTTAAATTTATATTTCCATTTTCTTCGTTCTGGTGTCGAGGTTAAGCGCGGCGTTGAGTTCTGCCACTCAACACTCAATGTCTCCAGAATTCAGCAGAAAGTGGGGAACAGAGTGTCTTAACACTAGGTTCCCTCTGCCTACCCTGCTGTGTGCGGGATACGGCGTGAAGCTGATTATTATTATTTTTTGCCTACGGCTTCGCCCACGTGGTCAAATGGAAATAAATATAAGTTGCACGCAAGTATAGTGCGTTATATAGAAACTGTTACCGTAATTCAAATACAGCCTATTGGTTTTCTTTATAAATGACCTATGTAACACAAAGAAAATTTTTCAAGCCGAATCAGTAGTTCTTGAGATTACCGCCTTCAACCAAACTCTTCAGGCTTATAATATTACTGCAGAAACTTGTATGTGTGCACTCGTATTGCACGATCACATAAATGTTCCCAATATATAATTTATGGTTATGGCAATTTATAACAAATCAAGGATATAGAAAATTATAATAAATATATAACAAAATCTTTTGAAATAGAAATAAATGCGTAATGATTATTATCACTATTCATAGTTATAAAATAGTAAAGTTAAAGCGGATTAATAAAGATTTTTTCCTTTGCAGGCGGAAGCAGAAGGTGGCCCAGTATCTTCGTCTCCCGCGCTCCCGCTCTGCCCCGCTGGAAAACCGGATGTTGACGCACAACCATTGCTAAGTGAAGGTTAGTACTATATGCTTTAGGTTTATTCAGAAATTTCAATATACACTCCCTTGTATTTTAAAGGTTAAGATATTATTTGGCTCTTTTAAAGTAGTCAAGTGTAGAACACTGTTTTCTAACTATTTTTGCATTTTCATCAAATTTTAATAAATAATAATCAGCTTCACGCTGTGTCCCCCACACAGCAGCGTAGGCAAAGGGAACCTAGTGTTGAGACACTCTATTCCCCACTTTCCGCTGATTTCTGAAAGCATTGCATGTTGAGTTAACGTTAAAAAAATAAAGTCACTTCTTACGTATATCAATATAATAAAGCGAAAGAGTTTGTTTGTTTGTTTGTTGTTGTTAAACGCTAAGATCTCTGGATCTACTGGTCCGATTTACTTATTTTTGGTTTTGTATGAAACGTTCCTCAGCAGTTCTATATAACATGGTGTAAGTTTTTGTTAACCTTAAATAACAAAACAATTATAATATTGAATCGTCGAATTGCATTAAGCGCGTGCGCTGCAAAAATAGTATAATATATGTGAGTACATTGTATGGAAAAAATGTTCTATTTTATTATTTCTAAAAAAAGTCCGCGATACTGTATATCTATCTCTTATAAATAAGTCACAATAAGGCATTTTGTGACAAAAAATAATTGAAAATAGCAAGGTGATATTTCAATGTATTTATTTGATAAATATACAGGTGGGCCATTAAGTTTGCGAATTTTAAAAAATCATTAAAAAAACTACAAGGCTTATTAAAGATAATCTTTATTTATAATAAAGTAAACACATGGGAATTATTTTTTTTTTAAATAACACCACTGAGATGTACCATCCAAACGTACACACTCTTCGAATCTGAACCCCAAATTCGTAAAAAGTCGCTGGCACATCGCTCGTGGGATAGCGAACATTTCCGTAAAAGATGTTCTTGAGCTGGGCAATTGACGTCGGTTTATTGGCATAAACACGGCTCTTGAGGTACTCCCAGAGAAAAAAATCCAGTGGCGTGAGATCTGGGCTCCGAGGAGGCCACGGACTGTCCCCTTGACGCGATATCAGTTTTCCAGTAAACATTTCGTTTACAACTGCTAAGGACTCATTGGATGTCGCGCCGTCTTGCTGAAACCAGGCCCTGCTGTTGTAGGCTTCAAAACTATGCAGTTGTGGGAAGAAAAAGTTACGTAACATGTCTGTGTAGCGATCAGAATTTATTGTTACGGTTCGGCCTCGCTCATTTTCGAAGAAATGGAGTCTGATGATTCCTTCAGCCGACATGGCTGCCCAAACTGTCAAACTGTCACTTTAAGCAAATGCATTGGTCTTTGATATTTTAATTTGGGATTTTCTGAGACCCAATACGGACAATTTTACTTATTCATATATCCACTTAAATGAAAATGAACTTCATCGGAGTAGAGAATATTGTGCAAACTTCGAAAACGCTGTAACATTCTTTGGGCAAAAGCACGGCGAAGATGGTGGTGAGATTTTGTTTCAATTCATGGAGTAATTGAAGTTATTCCATGATCAAGGATTTTTTATAAAGATATTTCTTTACTTTTGTAGCATGTCATTTGTAAGTATACTTTTTATAATAATTCAACGCTGTGTTCGCGGCCGCAAGCATAGGCACGAGCCCTGCAGGGAGCGCCCTTTCCTCCAATTTTGTCCTCACATACAGCCATGTATTGCTTGCACTTTCTCAAAATTATTCAATGTATAAAATTCGGCTTATTACCATTGATTTTCAAATTTTGAGCACCGCCGTTTTCAGTACCTTACTGTAATGAGCTTACGTGTCGGATAGTGTGTAACAGGTGGACGGATGCATACAGGGAATAAAATGTCTCGGAAACACCACGTCAGCGTTAAGGTAAGTGTCCACTAGACAACCATCTCATTAAAATGGTTATATTTTCATACTGTCTCTATCCAAGATAATGTGTGTTTTTGTATTATTTTGCGCTATTTTAGAATTGAACCTAATTAACGTAAATTATATATATTTATTCTAATATTAAAAATAAAATTTATTTGAATTTTGCTTGTATATCCAAAACTTTACAAAGACTTTTCTTCTCATCATATTCTAAAAACGGAAAATGATACAGGAAACCTCGTTATGATGGCAGACTATAATAATCACACGGATGGTAGAGTGAGCAACGTGGATAAGAAATGCTCTATTTGTTGTTGCAGCTGTAGAACTCGTCTGTAGCTTATCTTTCAAAAAATGCTGGTTATGGCATACTCTATATAGCTTTATATTGCATCAAAGTTGTACTGACAAAAAATATTTTTTCAATTTAACTTTTAAATTTATCATTTGAAAATAAAACACATGAGGGAATAAAAATATTTTTGATGAATATACCAAGATTTATTTCTAAATAACATGAAAAACTAAAAAAGAAAGAATTTAGAGTGAAAGATGGTCAAAGGAGGCCTGTAGCTATCACAAGGGAGATTACAGGGAAGGATATCTCCCCTCTATCACCAGTAGGTGGGTGTATTGAAACAAATGACAAAAATTATGTCCTATTTGTCTATTGTATATTGTTTCTGTAATTGTTCGAAGGAAATTTTCCTTCGATAACTGTCAAAAATAAATGTTATTTTGAGAATGTCTTATTTTGTATTCAACCATTGAACTCATTTCACATTCCCTAGACTAATAAAAAAAATATTATTACTTTATAATAATCAATTTTTCAAATATGTATTGTTAAATATATATAACATTTATTTTGTAATTTTTTCTGTGTCATTAATGTTAAAGAAGGGATTCTTATAGTGATTTATGTAAAGTCAATAAACACTGTTTACTTTTGAAAATACACATTGTTTTCTTTATTTAAAAGAAATTTAATATAAATGAGTGATTAAGTAATAAATATAAATAAAAAGCTGCATAAGTTAATTCTATAAAATTATTTGCTGTTAAAAAACGGTGTCTCGTGGACTACTGTGTAATCACTACTACTCTATTGTCAGTTAAATACCGCTGTACAGGCATTTATGTTTGCTCCTCGTATTCTAACAAAATATCAAGTGAACATTCATTCGAAAAAAAAACTCGTACAGTGTAATCAAGGATTTTATATAATGACAGGACAACCTGTATACCGTATACGGCACAGATCCAATTTTTCTTTTTCAATTAAAGTGCCACGAAAACTAAATCACAGCTATCAAAATTACCAAAGCTCTACACAACAATGGCGACAATATTTCACACAACCCATGAATGCTTGCAACATTCCTGTCATACAAAAATACAATATTCACTGTACAAAAGTTAGATTTTTCAAACAATTGTATGCGAAATTTGATTTTAAAATTTTGGAGTAGTTCGAGCGGTGATGGAGTTATAAATAGTGACACAACAAAACTTGCCGGTCCTGGCTGGCCGGTGCAAAGTAAATTCGATAGCCGCGTCTAAAGCTGTTACTGCCGCAAACTTTGTAAAGGCATAACCTGTAACGATTATTTTTAACCTTTTAGTTAAAACTGCCGTTTAATTCTGTTTCTTCTGTCGTAAAGTTTCAAACAATGGATTGAACGAAGTTTTGCTTTTTGCTTTCGTTGTCAACGGGTGCTTTTTGTGTATTTAAAAGCGGGGCGTGTGTGGGGGTTGAGAAGGTTGCTTTTTTTATTAAAAATTGTTATTAAATTAAATATTTGAACATTTGATCATGTGATGATCTTTAGCAAAGTTGTTGTTCATGAGTCCACTAATTCTTATGAGTTGGTACGATCAATTTTTTTTTTCATAAAGAACAAAATTAATAAAATGATTGAAGAAAATGAATAAAATTTTCTCAGAATTGAGATTTTTCTTTCAAATTTATTTTAGTTGGTTGGTGGGCCTAGCAGCGCACCCAGAGTAGGTACTTATCGCTAGTACAATATAAATTACAATATTAAAGTAGTCAATGATAAATATATGTGAAAAAAAGTTGTAGGTTATATACACAATATACGAGCATTATCTTTAAAAGGAAGAAAATAAATCTTTTTGTTATTCCACGAGTCAGTGGTTTCAACCAGAGCTGTCAATATTAGTGTTACGGGAAAATGCCGCTACTCAGCCCGCCTACGCCTGCTCGTAATGTGTTTCCGGAATCTCTTTATTACAGCTGGCACAAAAGATTTTTGCCATACAATAAATTGGGGCCAGTCGTGGCGCAGGGGCACAAGGTGTGACTGTAAACGCGACTGGTTGTGGGTTCGATCCCCATTCGAGGTAATGAAATAGGTATTTATTTACATTTATATTTTCATTTCTTCGCTCTGGTGTCGAAGCGAAGTGCGGCGTTGAGATCCGCCACTCAACACGCAATGGCTTCAGAATTCGGCGGCAAAGGGGGAAACGGAGCGTCACACGCTATACACTAAGCTCGCTCTGGCTACCCTGCTGCGTGCGTGATACAGCATGAAGCTGATTGTTTGATTTATTTTATAAATATTAGCTATACATATAGTATGTTATTTTTGTTTGTCTTTTTTTTTGCATATTTTTTTAGGGTTCAGTAATGGAATAGAAGACCTTTGTCACTTATACAAAAATTATAAAGAAAAAAGTATTTTTTGTGGTATAAATTTTTAGTTGTATTTTGCCTATATGTTGTACATGTGTAAATAAACAATGGCTTGTAGTTACAAGAAATAGATTACGGAACCTTTTATACGCAAGTCCGATTCGCACTTTGCTTTTCTATCTTTTGATATCCTGTATTTTGTATGGTATTTAGGAAGTTCTTATTAGACCTTTTTAAATACCATACAAAATAAAAAAAATATAAAATATTAAATATTTCATACTCCGAGTGAGAATTGAAACCACAACCGTCGCGTGTACAGTCAAACGCCTTACGCCCCTGCCCCACAACCGCCTTGGACTTGTATTGTTACATTATATTCTTGAGCATAGAGAAATTTTGTACCCGAAACGAACATTGAGAATTACAATGACTAAGTCTCATCTACATTAATTTATTATTAAGATATTCTTAAAGCTTCATTTAAATATTTATACATAAAAATTTAGATACAGGAAAATAAAATTTATTTTCACTAAGAAAAAGCATTGAGCGAACCAAAAGCACAGTAGGTAGTACTCTTACATCAATAAAGAGTAAATATACATTTAAATTGCTAATTGGAAAGATACCAGAGAACTGAGAAAGGCATTTTGACATAAAAAATATCACTCAAGTAAATATGCCCTTGGCCGTATATTTTATCATGAGTAACGGTTTAATATAAATTATAATTAAAAAAAAAAAATTAGCTTCACGCTGTATCCCGCACACAGCAGGGTAGGCAGAGGGAACCTAGTGTTAAGACACTCCGTTCCCCACTTTCTGCCGGATTCTGGAGGGATTGCGTGTTGAGTGGCAGAACTCAACGCCGCGCTTAACCTCGACACCAGAGCGAAGAAATGGAAATATAAATTTAAGTAAATATTTCATCTCCTCGAGTGGGGATCGAACCCAGAACCAGTCGGTTTTGCAGTCACACCTCGTGCCGCTGCGCCACGACCGGCCTCATAAATTATAATATTATCTCAATTACTAGTCTTGGTCAAATAAGTGATTTTTTACTTTATTTATTAAATTCGTAAGCCATTTGACTGTCTTCCGAGCCATGCCGAGTCGAGCAATGAGGTGTGCTATTTCTTAATTACACCGCGGTCGATTGACTTTTTACCGCACAGCAGGATAGAAAGAGCAAATCTATTGCCAAGACACTCATTTGTGCTAGGGTTCGAGACATAGCGTGCTTAGTGGCGGAACTCAATGCCGTGAACGTTGAACGCGTTAAACTCGGACTACTGGTTTAAATTAAAAAAAATATATATCAAGTTAGTTGTTTTTTTTATTTTTTTTTATTGTTAGTTGTTAGGCGCCACAGACTTTTGTCGTCCGTGCCATTTTAGTTTTTAATTGGTTATTAAGTTGTTTTTGGTTTTTTTTTAAAAATATGAAGTGAACATTTATATTTTGCTTGGTTTGCGTTCCTTTTTGTCAATGTTCGAATTTTGTGGTCGTTGATCATGTTGATTGCGGTGCAGGTAATTGATTACCTAATATTTTTATTGGCGCCTCATCTCTTTAGGAAATAGCCATTTTCATGTTGGGTTCCACTATACCAGTCCTGGAATCTTCATTTGTCCGGCGAATGAACCTGCCAATAGTGTCTTTCTCGGCGTCAGTGTCGTAGATGCTTTCTTTTGTATGTCTTGTTAAGGCGACGACAACGTGTGATATGCTATCGTGTAGGGCGTTCTTAATGATCTTAGTTTGAATGATTACTACAGACTCGTATGTAAGTCCCTGAGATTCGTAGCAAGTCGGGTGCGCGGGTTTCTCCTCCTTCCGTATCCTTTGCCGATAAGGTCCACTTTTTCTGCTTGTGTCCACACACAAGTCCATACCAGGTACACATTATTTGGGGGATCTATTCGGATGGAAGCACCCGTGTATCGAGACTTACTCAGGGAGCGAGTTGTCTGTTGGGCTGAGTAGATTCCATTATAAACTTCGTTGAGCGCGTATGTCACATCCAGTGGCCATCTATATGATCTCGCTAGCTCTTGACTGATGGTCGTCACAAGGTTTGGGCCGATATAGTGCATGTTGAAGAGGTTTAATCTGTCGATAAATGGCAGTTGATTTATGTTCCTTGTGTGTGAGTCTTGGCTTTTATTAATATGGCCGCCATTACGATTGCTCTAGAAAGTCTTGCGGGCTTTCTTGCTACACTGTTTACCAAAATAGAAGCGATCGTGCGGTTTCGATTTTTGGGTCCCTCGTGCAACTAAGAGGGATGCAAAAATCGAAGGATCAGAAAGAAAACGGATCTTACTCCTGAGGTCCTCGGTTGCCTCAGTAGTTCTAAGTGAGAAACGGAGTGTCTTAACTCTATGTTCCCTCTGAATACCCCGCTAAAATGCATGAAGTTTAAAAAATATATGTAATCAATCGCGTTTCTTTTTGAAATCTAGCGAATCCTTAAAGTGTCTACTGGTTCTGTAACAGAACATTAAATAAACACTTCCAATTAAAAAAAGAAATTGATTTTTCTCGTAAATACATGAATAATGAAGTAAAATTGCGTTTTCTACTTATATTGACTTGTATAGGTAAAGTGAACTCAAACGAGAAGGCAATCTTCAACAGTTAATTAATTAACCGCAGTTGCTTTATAAGTTTTCTTTGAAATTTCTATATTTTCCGTTGCGTTACAAGAATAAACATTTTGAGTACCTGTATATTTATTCACTTTTATACAATGCTAATGGCGTAATAATGTATTTTTAGGGTTCCGTACCTCAAAAGGAAAAAACGGAACCCTTATATGATGATGCTGTTTTCCGTCTGTTAAGACGGTTCATCTCAATATCAAGCTGAAATGAATAAAAATATTTAACTCTACGGTCCCTTCTTCTCCTTTTTCTTTTATCCTATAATATATAGTATTTTCCACTAACAATAAGTTCTTTTCCTTAAAACATATTATTTGCGGCCAGTCGTGGCGCAGGGGCACAAAGTGTGACTATAAACGCAACTGGTCGTGGGTTCGATTCCCATTCGAAGAAATTAAATAATTATTTAAATTTATATTTTCATTTTTTCATCATATTTAAGGCTCTGTTGTCAAGGCAAAGCGTGGCAGAATTCGGTAGTAAATGAGGAACGGAGTGTCTTAACACTAGATTTCCCCTGTCTACCCTGCAGTGCGCGGGATGCAGAGTGAAGCCGATAAAAAATAAACATATTATTTCCAGTTATGTTTTTAATAAATATCATCAACAATCTAATCTCTAGATTTTTTCCTCTCACAAAAATTAATTTATTAGTAACTAAAATAACATTTAATTCCAAGATTGATTTCCTCCTTCAATTATTAGAAAGTTAAATTTCAAATGTTATCAACAATGGAAATATAGTAATGATTAATACTTATTAAGAAAACGTATAAAATTTGAACGTAGTGTAAATTTTTATACGTTTTCTAAATAAGTATTTTTCTTTCCTAAGTGTGGATAAAAAATAGTTATGATGCATCAGACTGCAATAGGATCTCGACGATCATATTAGTTGTTATATTCCTTACCAAATATGTAAGTGATAAGATTCGCGTGTCGTGTAATGCGAAACATAGTTTATAGTTACTAGTATATTTTCTTAAACATAAATTAGAATCTATAATATAGGTTTCAAAGTTCATATTATTTATTCATACCTCAGTTATTAAATTTCTTATTTATTCTTGATATTTCTTTACACTATTATTTTTTAAAACGCCTTGCAGGACCGATATGTGATGATGTGACGTCTAATCGGTCGCTGTGTAATAAGTAAACAATTTGAACAGTTGATTAAAAAAAAAATGATGTTTATTAAATATTAAGTTTTTTTTCAACACACAGTATCTGAAAAATTAATAACAGCTAAATTGTTATTAGCGTTGTAATTTCTATTTTTATTATTATTCTTATATAAACAGTTTTGTAGGACATTGTAATAATAAATTTAAAAAAAAAGAGTGTTACTTGATGAAGCGAATGTCTTGTTCCAAAATTAGTTTATTAATCCATATTTAATTCTAATCTACAGCTTTACAATATATAAGATACCATTCGCATTCGCTACCATTATGTATTACAATCCTGAAATTGGTACGGAACCATCGGTGCGAGAGGCCAACTTGCAGTTGACCGTTTTTTTTATTTAAACAACCCGACCTATTATTCTAATGGAACAAACATTGATAAAAGTCATATATAGTTTACAGATTAGCTATTAGTGAAATAGTCGTGCATTACTTTTAATCGTAACAAATTATATAAATGTAAATATTTTTGGAAATATTTAGTATGGAAACAGACCAACTGATGCAATGTTAGGATCATCTCATCTCTCTCATCTCTTCATTCTCCGTCATCAATCTCTTCATACATAATGTACATTCGTCTTTCCATCAATACAGTTATGTCCTTTTAAAGAACGTACGTACGCTCGTTTGCCTTGTCTTTTTTCCATAAAAAAAGGCAAAATGTGCATACCGCACACAGCAGAGGTTTTTTAATGGATAGGCATGTAGGGAACCTAGTGCTATGGCACTCCGTTCCCCATTTTCTTCCAAATTCTGGAGGAATTGCGTGTTGAGTGGCAGAACTCAACGCCGCGCTTTGCTTCGACACCAGAGCGAAGAAAGGAAAATATTAAATGTGTCATTTCCTCTAGGGGGAATCGAACCCCCACCTTGTCACTACACTCATACTTTGTGCCCCTACGCTACGATTGACCTGTGTATATAATTTTTATTACAACAATAAGTCTTAATAAACTAACTACTAACAATGGTGTTCAAATGAAGCAAAGTTAAATAATACTAGACAATACTTTCATACAAAAACAACATCCACGAGAGCTGCACTTCGTTTTCAGAATTCATTTATTCATTCCAATATTTCATTACAGCATATTAGAGCTGGTACGAGAGCCAGCATTGCTCTCTATTTCCGATACACGTAATTTAAATGAACTATTTTAGATATACGATTGTGGTTTTATACATTTTTTACGATTTATTGATAAAAATGGTAGCACATTTGTTCCTGTTTAGCGGGATTGGCAAAAGGAACCTAGTGTTAAGACACTCCTTTCTCTCTTTTCCGTCATTCTTTTTTGTGTAGCACAGTGTGGAGTGACGGAACTCAATACCGCACTTCGTCAAACAGATTGTTGATTGATGTTCTTTTTGAAACTATTTTTTCATATGAATATAAATATGTTTGTATGCAACGTTTTAGTAAATATTAGAGGTTTTTTTTTAAATAACTATTACTATAGAGAGTATTGTAGGTTAAGCTCCAATTAAGGTTATGGTTGGTGCCTGTTTTGACTGTTTACGAAAAGCTACGGCTCCAAAGGGGCCGCATACTTGAATATTAGATATTAATTTTAGCTTGATACCTTCACATAATCTAGAGATAAATGATCTTGACAGACGAACAGACGGACAACAAAGCGATCCTATAAGGCTTCAGATTTTCGTTTTGAAGTAAGAAACAGGGTTCCTATCAAAAGAGTGGAAATCGAAATGTGTAATTAAAATTAAATATTATTCCAGTATAAACTACTGCCATGTTTTCTATTTATAGACAATATTCAATGTTTAATTAACATGCGTATAATGTCGTCTTATTAATTTTATGCTTTCTGATTACAACTTGTTAGATTTAGTACGTCTCATGTGCCGCGTGTCACTGAGCTAGTTAATATGTTCACGTCGTCACGCTGATGTGGTTATCACGCTCCAAACAAATAGCTTAGAAATACTAATAATTTTGCTTGTAACTTTGATATTTAAATGAAGTAAATTAAATTTATATGTAGATAATTAAAACATTGAACTATGAAAGTTGTTATAGATGTGTGCCTATATTATAATTGAAATCATTCTTGTGTTATATAATAAACAAATAAAAAAAAACAAACAACATTTTTAAATTGAAAATTCGTATAAAAGTTTTGAAAGGTTAGTTGTGTTTTAGCTTCCACTCGCTACTATATAACCGCTATAGCTAATTAAGCTGTTCTTTCTCATCCTGCCATCGTTGATTTTTTTTTACTGCTGTTGTTATAGATTTTGGTATTAACATTCGGATAACAATATAATATTGTGATGTAATTTAAAAAACATATCATGTTTTAAAAACTAAATGATGACTGTGGTTTATAATAAAATAAATAAAGAAAGCGCCGGTGTTAGGATGAAGGAAAACATTTTAGATGTCAAGAATGGGCGTGTATCGAAGTAAGCTGTATATGTGAGCATACTGCCTATATTCTATACATTCAACCATTACATCAGGTTTGATAAACCCCACATACTCGCTAAGGAAAACGGATATATTCCTAGAATGATCTGCAAGGCTATTGCAATAGAAAACAGCCTAATTTGAATAAACAAGTTTAATTTCAATAAACAAATTTGTCTAACACCGTTAACCAATATTGAAGCCGTAATGTGAACCTTACTGTTTATTAAGTTCCCTATATTTATCGACAGTTTGTGCAGTAGTGGTGATGATAGTGTCTTTATTCAAGTCGAAATGTTTAGAATCTACGTTATTATACCGCATCCGGGGACCCCATTGACCCACTGCATCCCAGGTACCTGCCATGCCGCAGATGATGTGGGTTCTAGGGTGCTATCGAAGTTCCTCGCCGTCTCTAGTATTCTATCCTCCATTCTTTTCGTCTACTTGGCGTCGACTACATTGGGATCATTATCAATTTTGTTGAATTTGAGGTGGCCTGTTTGTCTGGTTTCCTCTTCATCCAACTCCTCAAAGCCAACTGTAGCATTATACGACGCCATGTTGCCTTACCTTCGTTGTTGCCTGGAGTGGTTTGGGTGGTGTCGTTGTTATATATGGTGGCTTCTGTATCCTTGATCTCTACCTTCAGAATTGAGTGTCCTCCCTGACAGGCTAGCAATATTTCCTAACAAGTTTTACTGTTGAGGCCGGTCGTGGCGCAGCGGCAGGAGGTGTGACTGCAAACCGACTGGTTGTGGGTTCGATCCCCACTCCAGGAGATGAAATATTTACTTAAATTTATATTTCCATTTCTTCGCTCTGGTGTCGAGGTTAAACGCGGCGTTGAGTTCTGCCACTCAACACGCAATGCCTCCAGAATTCGGCAGAAAGTGGGGAGCGGAGTGTCATAACACTAGGTTCCCTCTGCCTACCCTGCTGTGTGCGGGATACAGCGTGAAGCTAATTTAATTTTTTAAGTTTTACTGTTAAATGTCAACGTTTAGAACATTTTTCCAAATGTATTTCATTCCAAAAATGTATGTAAACATCCATGATTTTTGTGGTTAAATAATTTTATTTAAAATACCTTAAAAAATTCGAATAACTAAGAACGAAGTTTTTGTTTGAAATTTAAATTATTTAATAACTTAAAGGTTGACGCAAGTAAGTGGCGTAACGTTGTGACGTTGACATGGAACGCCTCTAACCAACACGCTTTCTATAAACTGAATAGAATTCTATGCGAGTTAATTAAAACGTCGTCTTTCTTTAATTTCCTCTTAGAATCTTTATTATAATAAGGCCATAACTTTGCTTTTTTATATAATATAACAATAAATAAAACACTAATATTTTAATGCAATCATTAAAATACTACTAAAAATAAATTAAATATTTTAGCGTTTTTTCCCTACTGCTAAGGAAGGGTTATGTTTTTCGCGCGTATCTTGTATGTATGTAATATTCTTTATTACCTCGTATCTCCAGAACCGCTGAACGGATTTACATATTTGAGGTATCGTTAGATTCGTATTAGCAGCCCAAGTGTTCTTAGATAGGTGTCGTTAATAAAAAACAATCATGGCGGCTGTGGTACGCCATTGGACTTAGTGAACAAAATTTTTTTCGTTTCGAATACCACAATATGGGTATCAAATTCAAGAGCTCAATTTCAGGATTTCAAAAAGGTATATCATGATTATTATTACCATAATAAATTCTAACAAAAAAATTAAAAATAAAAAAATATTTTTATCAGTCACAGTCGGGACCTATAAGTAATTCTTCAATCAATAAAATCTTTACCAGGAACCCCGCATAATTTAAAGAGGTCCCGACTGTTAATCCTAATAAACTATTGGGCTTGTTTATTTTCTTTTTAGTTTGATGCAGTCGGGGTTTTTGTTTTTACAAATATTTTTTTATTTAAAAGCTTGTATTTGACTTGCAATGTATGTATGTTAGTTCGGGTGAAATCTTTGAGTTCAATTTTGAAGAAGAATTCAACCGATTGAGCTGAAATTTTGTATACACGATTCGTTTTGATGACAATGCACGATTTACTTGTGTAAATAAACTAGTACTATATTATATAAAATCTGCTAACTTTAAATGTTTAAAATTTCAATTTAATTAATATTGATCACCGCGACAAGTTTTTATGATCATATAAATTGTGTATAATAAGGTTATAAGTTGATAGTTAGAATTTGAAAGAAAAAAATATTTTCTTCTTTTTAGAGCGTTTAAATAAAAGCTGTTTCTAAAATATTTCTTTTGCTTTTAATTTATTGAATTATGAATTACTTATGTAAGCTTTCTTAATATTTTATTTTTGTAGAGCGTTTAGTATTTTATAAATTTCAAGTCAAAGTAACATTTTTCCCTGAGCAACCGCAGAGCCCTCAGGAAATTGTACAATAATTGTATAGTTTGATGGAAATCCTGTTGCCGCTTTTCAAAAGGTTTCGTAAATTGCCTTTGAAATGATTTAAGTCATATAAAGTAGTATTGGACATTGAATAACAGTATTATACAAAACGAACGACGAGGTCCATTTTATTAGATATTCATTTTAACTATTTTAACTGAGTACAAATGAAATTTTAATCAAATTTAAAAACATTAAATATATAACATAGAATATATTGTGATTTATTTTTCAGCTTCACACTGTATCCCGCATGTGGCAGGGTAGGCAGAGAAAGTCTAGTGTTAAGACACTCTACTGCTCACCTTCTGCCAAATTTAGGCATTGTGTGTTGAATGATGAAAATCAACGCCGCGCTTTGCCTCAACACCAAAATATTAAATATTTCATTGCCCCGAGTGAAAATCGAACTCATAAGTGGTCTGGCGCCACGACTTGACCTCTATATATTAAAAATACATAATGAAAATTGTGTTGAAATTAAAAATTACACATACAATACATTTCTGTTCGTGTTTGGAGCACGTTTGTGCGACTGGCACTAGAACGGTTGAAGAAATTCTAAAGGTCTCTAAATTGTTTTTTTTTTCAGCGAATAGTGTAATGGTTTGAATAAAAGCGAAGCTAAGTTTCGTAAGCTTTGGAAATACGAGACTTACTGTTGAGGTCTGTTTATATTGGCTTCCAGTCATGCTAAAATTGATTATGTGATTGACATTAGTTCCTGAGAAATATTACCAATTTTATAATAATATTAGTTAAGGCAACTGAATTCAAATCTGTCAAAAACATTACAATTATAGAACGCGAATATCGGAACATAGTTTATATTAAACCAATCAATAATAATAAATAGGTAGCTATATTTTTATATTTTTATTGTATGTATATAATTAGAAAATAAAAACCGGTTAAGAGCGAGTCAGACCCGCCCATCGAGAACTCTGTACTCAATTTCAGGATTGTAGGTCCATGGGAAGTGTAACAAAAACTTAAGTTTGCGGGCGTCTGCACTCACTTTGACATTTGAAATGAATATAAATATAAATTTCCAATTTCTGTATTTTCTTTTATTTCGTCAACTTTTTTCAGTGCTTCAAGAACCGTAGATCGCAATATTTCAACATAATTTCAGCTTGATATCTCTACGCGAACTAGAGATACATGGTCGTGGCAGACGAACAGATAGACCACAGAGTGATCCTATAAATGTTCCAAATTTACTTTTTGGATACGGAACCCTAAAAATTAAGTCATAATATATATTTTTTATAATATTTTTTTGTGAATTAGAATAAAAACACACAAACATATCGTTAAAATGCTATTAACATTACGTTTTCGACGATGCGTAAAAAGGCTTTATATACATCCACTTAGTAAAGTAGGCAGTACTTTAAAGCTTGAATATAAAATATGTGGCAACAAATATTGCGATTTCGTTTTTTAAAGGTTAAACCTTTTAATTGATATTTAAAACCCTTTTTACGTTTACATGTTTAAAGTTTTATATAATTTTTAACTTTTATATTAATACTACAGACCCTGTCGAGGCTTCGCCCACTGTTATTTATTTTCTCACCTGAAATAATTTTTGTGATCTAATAAATAAAAATAAAATCATCTTCACGCTGTATCCCGCACACAGCAGGCTAGGCATAGTGTTAAGACACTCCGTTCCCCACAGAGCGAAGAAATGGAAATATAAATTTAAGTAAATATTTCATCTCCTCGAGTGGGGATCGAACCCACAACCAGTCGGTTTTACAGTCACACTATGTGCCCCTGCGCCACCACCGGCCTCTAATAGGTGGAGATCCCATCCCTTAAAACTGTAGGGATCAGATTTTCTAATGAAACTTATATTTAAGAATGATATATGATAGCAGAATAGATTACACTAGGGTTGCTTAGGCAACCCTAGTGTAATCTATTCTGTCTAATCTTTCTTTCAAATGATGTGCGATTCACATAAAAAACATATGAGTGCAATTTTCTCCAAAAACGAGTTACGAAAAACATTAATTAAAGGTGATTGCGGCAGGATTTTTTTGGGCAACCCTAGTGTAATTATGATACATAAAAAAATAAAGTTTCAGCCAATTCCAATGCCATTTTATATTGACACAACTTTTTTATTTATGTGCTGTTTTAAATAAAATAGTTGATATTAAAGGAAGTTTATCAAAACACAACAGTGAAAACTGAATTTAAATTGGCTTAGCCATTTCAGAGATTAATATGCATAAAATAACAAACGGACAAGAATTTTAAAAATCATTGTTTTGGATTCTATTACATTAATAAATACCCAAAAATAATAAGTTTTCTCATATATCTTCCATGTACAAACATCAGTTACAATTTTATTATATTTATAGATCATAAAGCTGAGGAGTTTGTTTGGTTGAGCGCGTTTATCTCAGTAAATATTGGTTTAATTTGAAATATCTCTTTGTGTTGGATAGTCCATTTTTCGAGGAAGGCTATATATAGGCTATATTACAACCAATATATACAACCCGTTGTATATCCGGTCAAAGTTGCCTAGGAAACTTAAAATGGGTCACATTTTACACCGCGGGCGAAGCCGCAGGTAAAAGCTAAGCTATTTATTATATTTCAATAGTTTGTCGTGGTGCTATTGACTTGCTGATTGTATTGAGATGGTTGAGGGTTTGATTCTTGCTCAAACAGATATTCTTGTAAAACATAATAAACACAAAAAAATAATTTGGTCATAAGACTGTTCACAACGTTTCGTAAAATTGATGTTATATATGTATATATATTATTTCTTTTTAGTTATCTCACTTAACCAAAAATGTCCAACTAACCGCTCTAATCATCTAGAATACATTAAAAATATCATATTTAAATAGAAAATAATACAAAAATTGTATTTTACTTACCTAAATATGGAATACAAGTTCCTATTAATTTAAAATTTCCCAAGAGTGTATTACTATCGCCATAATACCTTGTACGCTCACTTCAGTAAACTTGCACTGTTGAAGAACTTGTTGAGACAAAGGTTGGCTTTGCTCGCCACTTCCGCCCCTTGTGAGGGGATCACAGCTTTATTATCTTGCTTAGACATAAGCGTTACTACTGTAATATGTAATGTTTTTAGTTTATATTTTAATGGATTGTTTTATTTTTTCGCAATTTCTTCGCTCTGGTAACGAGGTAAAACGCGGTGTTGAGTTCCGCCATTAAACACGCAAGGCATTCTTAATTTGGGGAAGAGTTGGGAAACGGATGTCTTAATGGTAACTTAGTGTCTTAATAGTAAGTTCCTAGGTTCCCTATGCCTATGCTATATGCGGGATACATCGTGAAGCTAAAAAAAGCACACTTTAAAGTATAGGTCGAGAGGCCGGTCGTGGCACAGCGGCACAATGTGTGACTGTAAAACCGACTGGTTGTGGGTTCGATCCCCACTCGAGAAGATGAAATATTTACTTAAATTTATATTTCCATTTCTTCGCTCTGGTGTCGAGGCAAAGCGCGGCGTTGAGTTCTGCCACTTAACACGCAATGCCTCCAGAATTCGGCAGAAAGAAAAAAAGTGAGGAACGGAGTGTCTTTCACTAGGTTCCCTCTGCCTACCCTGCTGTGTGTGGGATACAGCGTGAAGCTGATAAAAAAAATAAAAAAATATTTAAAGTATAAATAGGTCAAAAGTTACCAAAATTCATTTTTTATTTCTATTAATCCAGAATTATCCAATTTCTTCGGTTGGTACTATTGTTATACATAATAATAAATCACGCGGTAAGGAATTTTTAATATAGTCCCCACATGAATCACTCGCAGTACAAAATAATTATCGTAAACAACTCCTCTCTCATCGCGTAAATCGTTGTTATGATGTAAAAAATAGATTCAAGAATGAGAAAAGATTTATAAAGCTATCAGTCTATATTGCTTTTCCATAATCTAATTTAGTATATCTAATTTATATAAATTTTATAGAATAATTGGAAATTTGTATAATGTATAACGCAAAGACTAAACTACTGGTATTTTTAACATTTTTAAAGGAGGAGGAGGAGGAGCGGGTTCGAGTCCCGCTACGTTCAAATTTTTATACGTTTTCTAAATAAGTATAAATAAGTATTAAACTACTGGTCTTGGAAAGTTGAAAATTGTTATATAGGCTAATTAAATGTAGAGAATTTCTCGAAATGACTACTACTATTATTACTTAGTAGTAGTAGTAGTAATCTACGAAGGGAAAAAAAAGAAAGTTTATATTTGACATCTTAAAGTGATGATCTTGAAGTGATGTCTATAACCTTAATTTATTGCACAATATTGGTTTTGTTACTTGACTGTCTCCATTTCAATTATATAGATTTGCACAATATTACAATTTCAATGAACTATTTCTAGATTTCATCTAACTGCTGTAATTAAACAGGCTGGCTAGTATATTTAGAAGTACGACGTCGTCTAGTAAATTTATGACATGAAATTTTGTGTAGAAGCTTATAGAAGTACTAAATCTAAATAACACCTTATGTTTTTTTTTATATTACATTTTTAAAGTGTTATTGTGGAATAACTTAGGAAAGAAAAATACTTATTTAGAAAATGTATAAAAAATTGAACGTCGCGGAACTCGAACCCGCGCCACCAGCGCAACCAGGAGGAGCGGGAAATATTGAACACTTTATATTTTTATATTACATATAAAGAAAATATAAATGAATTATTATTTATTAATATTTTCATTTCTCCGCTCTGGCACTCCCCACTCAACACGCAAAGCTACGAAAAATTCGGAACAAATGGGAAACGGAGTGTCTTAACACTATGTTCCTTCTGCCTATCCTACTGTGTGCGAGATACAGCGTGAAGCTGATTCATACATTATACCATAGCTATATAAATTAATTAGTGAACAAGAATAGTAATGCAATACGCACCTATCCTATTTCTCTTTATTACACACAGTATACAGTTATAGGTAACCGAAACACGCTTCACAGCTTAAACCTACATAATTGAGATGCCCTAGTCACTTTATTAATAAACCGAGCTTAGTTACCAATGGCCGAGAATATTGTATGAAATTACGATATTCTATTGAGCATATGAGTGCATACAAGTGACGATATGCCAATACTCCACATTAGCTGTAGTATTATGCATAGTAAACAGGTTTAGCATATCGTTTGAGGTCGATTTGAGGCTTGTGATTTTTTGTTTCAAATTTATTTTGAATACTTTGTGGTTGAGTGCTTAGTGGTTTTCTTTGTCAATCTAGTAGTAAAAGCTTCGATTCTCGACTAGGACAGAATTTAAAATATGTGTTTTTCTATGAAAGATGATAATTTTTCAAATTAGTAGTAGATAATAACGGTGGTGTGGCCCTCGTGGCGCTGCGGCACAGGAGTGTGACTGTAACGTGAAGGTTGTGGGTTCCCTCACTCGAGGGAATGAATTATCATTTATCAATATTTTAATTTCTTCGCTTTGACACTAAGGCAAAAGTCCGACGTTGAGTTTCATCACTCAACTCGCAGTACCTCCAAAAATGATTTTTTACTTTTCTAACAGTGCTTAAATCTTACTTTTTGTTGTAGTATAATATTATAATATGAAAGAAAAAGTCATATTTAACAAGAATGAGCTACGTTTGTCAGAGTCCTCATTTTAAGCCTTTTTATGTGATAAAAAAGACCCTTATTCGTGTTCTTATAATTTAAAGGCCTTTACAAAATATTAATCTTCAGAATTATTTTATTAATATAAATACAAGATTTAAAAAATATGTATACCTATTTAAAAAATCAAAAATCACGGTTTTTTACTCTTTCTATAGAATTACATATATGAGTAAACTCAAGTGGTATACTAGTAATCACTGAAGATTTCCATTATTCAAGTCCTGGCTACTTTTTTTCTCACATTTCTAATATTCTCAATATATACCATATATACTAAAATACTTTTCATAGAGCAGGTTAGGCTCGATATATACTAAAATACCTTTCATAGAGCAAGTTAGGCATAGGGAACCTGAGAATCATTAGGACACTTCCATCCCATACTTTTGGCCGAATTCTGGAGGCATTGCTTATTGAGATGCGGTACTCAACGCCGCGCTTTGTTACCGGAACAAGGATATGAAAATATTAAATATTTCATTTTCTCGAGTGGAAAGAAAAAATCGAACCTACAACCTGTCGCGACTAGCCTCAATAAAATTGTAATCTTTAGATATCGCAATCTCGCGTTTGTTTTGACGTATTAACGTCGAAATTGTCGATGGAAATAGGAAACGGAAATGGTGGGGAACGAATAAAATGTTGTATCGATTGGCGAGAACAGCCCTCGCTGTTTTGTCACGTCAATCATAGTGCGTGACACTTCAGACGCTTTATTCACCTTTGAGGAAATGAAGGCGTGAAAATGACTTATATTGTTGTTGATGTCGAAATTCTTATATTTAGCTTGCTATTATACTTAATTAATTTATTTTTAAATGTGTTTGTATGATATCATTAATTTTATTTTTCTCTCTCTGATAAAGCGCGACACAAAAAAAATTATCTATTTTTTACTTTTATATTCAAGAATAAAAACTTATATATTAAATGTTGGTTTTTCACTCCAAATTCATATGTTTAAATTCTCAATTTCATACTTCAAATTCATGTCATTTTTTTAATTTTAGTAAAATTTGTATAATTATTTAAAATATATACTCTCAAATTCAATAAGTTTAAGATATTACAAAGTATAATATTAAAAAATATATATATTTTAAATGACTGAACAATATATAAAAGTATCCTATAACGTAGAATGAAACGTATTCACAGTAAAAATACACGGGTAACGCAACCCTCATGGCGACATACTCGTAAACAAGGCCCAAACTTGACAAATATGTTTAACTGCTGCTCGCGTACTAAAAGACACCAGCACGCCGTTCCATCGTAAACTCGCCCCAGTGAGGAGGGCCCCATGATCACTCAGTTAAGAACCAAATAAACCATTTTATACACCTCTTTTATTTCCTGCAACTGAGTAACAGGTAGATGCCTCGCGTCGTTACCCTTAATTTTATGTCAGGTTTCTGTTTTAACAGGCCAAATGATTGATATGTAAAATTTATTGAGTTATGTTGGATAGGGTAACATTTTCTTTTATTATTTTCTATAAATATATTTATATTTATTATTTTATTTCATAATCTAAATCATAATTAAATCAGCTTCACGATGTATCCTGCATATAGCAGGGTAGGCGTAGGGAACCTAATGTTAATACACTCCGTTCCCCACTTTCCATCGATTTTTTCGACGCATTGGGTGTTGAGTGGCGGAACTCAACGCCGAGCTTTTGCTTTGGTACCAGATCGAAGAAATAAAAATATTAATAAAGAACACTTATTTGGATTTTTCACTTTTCATACACCTTGAGATTCGTATGTATAAAGGTTAGGCTCGTTTGCATTGCAGATTCGCACGATGTTTATTTTTCCTTATTTTTTGCTATAATAATTTCCTTGATTTTCTTATGGAAAAACAGGAATTATTTCTCAAAGAATATAATATAAAGCTGCTGTTTTGTGACGTTAATGATATTCGATGTTTTATTCAAAAATATTAGTGTATGGATTTGTAACGTAATAAGGTCATCGTGGCGCAGTGGCACAGTGTGACTGTACACAGATATGGGTTCGATTTCCACTTAGGAGAATTTATTACTTTAAATTTCTCGCTCTGGTGATAAAGCGCACCGTAGAGTACCGCCACTCGACACGCAATGTCTCGAAATTTGGACGGTGCATAGGAAACGGAGTGTATCACAATATGCGGTCTGGAACGTGAGGCTATACAAAATATACTTTTAAGTATAGAATTATATATTACGTATAGTATGAGTGTAACTTTTTATAGTTTATAAATTTTATTTTAAAAATCATTATTTATTTTTAAAGGTAAAAATTTAAACGAACTACATATCTTAATAAGTAAATATTATTAGCACTATCGTTATCGTCATCGATTTTAGAATTTTTATAACAAAAATAAATTTTAAAACAAGATCCAATTAAATAGAAATTAAAATAAATAAAAAAAATCTCAATTAAAACTAATTAAAAGATAATTAAAAATAATTGTATTTATTTCTTCTGTATTTAGATCCACGTAGCGATCCAGGAGGGGGAGGGGGCGCAACCGATAATGACATGGTTGAAGAAGATGAGAATTGCTGTCACCAGTGCGTCGAGAGGTGCCCCGCTCCCATACGCGCCGTGTGCGATACACACAGATTTGACAATTTACATGTAAGTACTAGGTTCTAATTCCAACTAATATTAAAAATAGAACTAATATTAAAAATATTAGTGCTCTTTTCCTAATTTTTATGGAGATGGATTTATTATTGTTTTGGAAATAGTCGATCCATTTTTTTAGGTTTTTAGGTTTTTTAGGTTTTTTTTTTAAATAGCAATTACGTTGTTGTTGCATTGAATAAGCGATACCTAACTAACTTAAATGAGGTGCAACGATAGAAATAAAACATTTTCTAAAGTGCTAATATTTCGACACTCGATTAGTAATATTCATCTATTTTAGTACTGAAATCAAACGTCAACAACCAACCATAATAAAGCTGTGCTGGAAGGCAATAAAGTGAAGAATTTACAGCCAATAACCCGTCCGAATGGATGGGAACGAAAATTCCACACATAACACGATGTCGAATAAAGGCATTGTGACTTTCCACGGCCAGCTACTGTTTAAATGTGAAATGTACGATCGCTTACGTAAGGGGAACATCTGAGAGGTCCCCTTAAAATTTGACCCGCGCCGTTGTAGCCAACGGTTGTATTATGAAGAGAAATAGTATTGATGCTATATTTATGGCTGTATTCAGTGTATAGAAGGCTAGACAGAGGGGACCTAGTGTTAAGACACTCCGTTCTCGACTTTATCGCTGTATTTTTCAGGCATTTAGTGTTGATTGGCGGTGTTCAATGCCGCAAATCTCATGAATAATATACATATTATATTTTGGATATTGTTTATATGTAGTACGTATTTAGACAGTTAAAATATATGAATCGTGTTTGTATCAAATTATGCATGTAGTGTTGTAATTTAAAACAGAGTTCACCAAAAACATAGCAGGTATCAAAGGTTTCATGTTGACCTTTCAGTTCGGTGGGTGAACACCTAAAAATTAAGCGAAACATTAAATCACCAACCTACTACTAATATAAATGTAAATTAACTTTATAAATAGTTTCTATATTCAAAGCTTGTTTTGTCACTTTTTGTTATTGTTATAATAACAATAAATGATACTAAATATTAAATCAGCTTCACGCTGTATCTTGCACACAGCAGGGTAGGCAAAGGGAACCTAGTGTTAAGATACTGCGTTCCCCACATTCTGCCGAATTCTGGAGGCATTGTGTGTTGAGTGGCAGAACTCAACGCCGCGCTTAGCCTCGACACCAGAGCGAAAAAATGGAAATATAAATTTAAGTAAATATTTCATCTCCTCGAGTGGGGATCGAACCCACAACCAGTCGGTTTTACAGCCACACTTCGTGCCGCTGCGCCATGACTGGCCTCATTTTTTTTATTTGATTTGATACTAAATATAGATTATACCTACCGTTAGATAAAAATAATGAGTTAAACGGTACGAGAATAATTTTGCATATACCAATAAATATACATTAAAATTCATATAATCCATTGATTCGTCCTTTCTAATTATCGATTAATTCGAATATTTAAATTTGACATAATTATCTATCATTATTTTGTGTCTGTTATGCACCTAACTTTTTAACCGACTGCAAAGAAGGGATTTTGTTTTGTGCGGGTATCTTGTATGTATGTAATATTCTTTACTCGTACCTCGTATCTCGTATCTCCAGAACCAGGCTCTTAGATATGATGACGTTAAAAAGTTCCAAAATAGTTACTTAGTCAAAAAAAAAAAACTACAATATGGGTATCAAATTAAAGAGCATAAGGATTACAACAAGGAATATCATGATTGTCATTACTGTAATATAAAAAAAATGTTAAAAATAAGAAACCCGACTGCACAAGACTAAAAAGAAAAAAAAGCAAGCCGAATAGTTCATTAGAATTGGCAGCCGGTTAATTCTAATGAGTATGGGGTTCTTTTCTTTCTTTTTAGTTTTATGCAGTCGGGTTTTTTGTTTTTGATAACAATTTGTTTTAAATGTATAATTAATTATAGGAAAATAATGTTCTAAGCCTCTATCATAGTAAAGCGAAGGTTTTG
Organism: Heliconius erato x Heliconius himera; assembly: GCA_013421005.1. NCBI lineage: Eukaryota > Metazoa > Arthropoda > Insecta > Lepidoptera > Nymphalidae > Heliconius > Heliconius erato x Heliconius himera. The sequence goes on along the minus strand of JAATLQ010020542.1, from coordinate 2,485 downwards.
GCATTTAAAAAAAAAATATGAAAAGACGGATTGAGTAGCTGCATTGATGGGACGGCGAAACGTCAGCACAGCTGCTCGTTTATCCGACGTGCGATCTCTTCGTCGTATAATATACGATGTCAGTTTATTCACAATGAAAAGATACATGGATACATGGAATGACATGATGAGAATGAAGGAGATCGTGTTCAAGTTGATAGGAACACGTTGGGAGAATGAGTGATGAAAGAATAGCAAAAAATTGTTATGAAAGTAGAGAGAGTAGTGAGAGAGGCAGGGGGAGACCTCCGTCGAACATATAGTATTGATGATAGCGGATTAAGGTCACCTACAAAACATTAGGATCCTCCTGGAGGGCTCGTATGAGGAGGTTGAAGACACTAGATGAGGCGAAAGAAATACATAAGGATCGGAGTATAAATTACATTTAAAATATATTTTTTAATTAGTATTATATACTTACGTTTCCTAATTATATTAATACTTAAAGGAAAAAGGCCTAATATGAAAGAGTCGTAATCTTTACAACATTTGATGTCCAATCACAAATCTGTCTTAATAAATTCAAATCCACCGCAAGCAGTACGTGTACACGTCGCTTTGTTTACACAAATAGCTTTCGCAATAGTTAGCCGCGCCCGTGAGCTCGGCTAATTCTCGTAAGCTTATTGTTACTGGAACACTAGAACGTTTTCACACTTAATAAACCCGGCTGTTCGTGCTTTATGGTCAGCTAAATATTTTTAAAACACATATTAATTATTAATTGAGTTGCTTTTTTTTAATTTTTAGTTTCAGAATATAGATAGATACATGTAAAATATATTCCTGTAACCTGTGGTCCTGTGCACACAACCTGTACAATCAGTGATAGTGGGTTCGATGCGATGATCTAGAGATGATCGTTGTGAATTATGTGCGACTAACACAAAGCTCTGTGCCCCTAACAAGTAAATAAAAAAATTGGAAAGATTAACTTAGAAACTTTATCTAAAATATTCATTTATGTCATAATTATTTATATTCATAAGGTTACTGAAGAAAAATAATTTTGCATATTTTCTACTACTCAGTTTAGATTGAATCACTTTTGATTTTACTGTACTGTGTAGTGTGTGGCTGTGTACGTACCAGATGATAAAATTGCAATGAAAAATTTAATAAATTCACGTTGCTAAAAATTTTAACTAAACTGAGTTGAGCTTTCTTTTTTTTTAAATATGTTCTTCAATAGACTCTCGTGGTTATTTGCATGTCACCAAAATGAAAGTAAATGTTTTAAAAATTCTATCATAAATGTTTTATAAATTCTATATATGAACATATCGATTTGTTTAACCGTGTCAGCGTTGAAAACTATTGAATATATTTTTGTGTGAAAGTATGTAGTATTTTTTTTATATTCACACTGTTCTTCACATAGCAGAACACGCACAGGAAACCTAGTCCTCACATACTCCGTTCCTTTAAAGACACTTCCGCTCCACACTTTCCGCCGAATTCTCGAGGCATTCAGGCAAATATTAAATATCCCAGTCATTCCTCCCAGTGAAAATCGAACCTACAACCAGAGTCGAACTATTTATTGTATATTTTAAATAAAGAAATCACTCGTTTCCCTACTACATCTAAAATACTGCAAACCTGTATAATACAGCATTGTGGAATAACTTGTGGTGATTATGGCGCAGTAGCACAACAAAAGGCTGGTCCTTGTTCTGGTGACAAGACTTTAGTTATTTTAGAGAATTTAGTTATTTTTTTTTTATTAAATTGATATTTATAAATATATAATAGATACCTAAGCCATATAACATCAAAAGCAACGATTTATTAATATAACCAATACCTAAGAGAGTTTAGTTTATCACTAGAAAGTTCACGGTTATTTTTTTTAAGATAAATTAATAATAATTTATCAATAATAAAATCTTTGATTGAAATCGTTAATTCAAAATTATTAAAATACGTTACAATACAATGTTAATAGTTTTTATATTAGATGCCACTATAAGTTTATGAATCATATTATAAACAAACGCAAATAAGTAACAAAATAAATAATAGTATAGTTCAAGCGGGCGAAGCCGATAGCGGGTTGCTAGTTACAATCGGAATACTAAAATTTTCTAAATGTGTGTCTTTGTCAAAAAAATCATGTAATTTCTATTCGAATAAGACGCCTCCTTCTTTATATATGTTTCAATGTGCAAAAACATTTTAGAATATTATAACTGTGTATAGTGTGTAGGAAAAAAGTTAGATATTAGTACAATAATACACGTATACAACTTCACAATGTTATATTTTCGATTATATCTACTCTATACAATCATGTATCTTTTATTTATATATAATTTATACATTTTAATCACTTTATTCTGACACGTACGTAATTTTATTCTTACTTTAATACAATACACACCAAGCCCGAATTACTCACTGACACTTAACAACACTGACTCTTAACCACACTGATTCTCAA